>CM055820.1:28889965-28929866 GCA_029582265.1 Zoroaster sp. YZ-2022
TGCAACTTTGAAATCCATTGGTCAGCTCCTTGTCCCAAGACCTAAAGAGATAAAATTCCACAGCAGTTTGCGCCGGCTACTAGGCATTGACGAAAAAGGCTGGATTGATGGAGTATATGAGGGAGACAGACCGGTAAAACTTATTGTCCACAAGTGGTTGTATATTTATCTCGACCAACTCTCAACAACCTCTAATCTTGTTAATGGTGCGCCCTCGGCTCTGCTTGCGATAGTCCCGGCCGCAGCTAGTAGTGGTACTGCAGACATAACCCCTTCCCACCCTATGTACAAAAAAATGGAAGTAGGGCGTATACATCAATTAAACCTACGCGTGTTAGATGAAGAGGGTACGGTAGTGCAAAATCGTGAGAAATCTATGACTGCAGTTCTGGAGATCCGAGAAAATGCCTAAGCTGCCAACGGCGCCACCTGCGGAGATGCCAGAGGTGGGGGCGATATATCCTAAACTCGATTCGCTCGCGACAGAGTCGCAGCAAGACGGGGGGTCTAGCTTCCGTCTTACTGAAATCCGTAGCCTCGAGCGCCGCCTAGAGCACGAGAGAGATGAAAGAGCCAAGCTGTACAAAAAGTACTGCAGAGTCATCAACGTCATTGATGGCATTGACACAGTGCTAGTCACATCTAGTCTGGGAATGGGTGCGGCTGGTGTGGGTCTGCTCTCCACAATTATAGCCGCACCGGTTGTAGTCGTACTCGAGGCGGCTGCACTCGCGTGTGGGCTTGCCGGTATTGCCGGCAAGTACATCTCTCGCCGGCTCCTACTGAAAGCCAAGAAACACGACGAGATTCGCGTTCTCGCCTTATCAAAGCTCAACAGCATAGCGGATGTGATCTCAAACGCGCTCCGAGATGGGCACATCTCCCCTGAAGAGTTCAAGCTCGTACTCGACGAGGTGGAAAAATATGGGCAAATGAAGGCCGATATTCGGAAGAAAACTCGCAAAGTTTACGCTGCTCAAAGCGACGAGGCGGCAAAAAACGAGCTGATGGCCGAGGCACGAGCCTCAGTAATGAGAGAGCTTGCTGCTGTCGTTTCGACCCCCCAGCCGAGAACAACATTGAAATAGAGTGCGGTTGCTTCGCTCTGTTTCGTGCCCCTGATCGTCCGCTGGCATGTAGACAGAGACCGATCGGCCGTGCACTATGTACGTAGAGCTTCCATGTGTCTGCCGCGCGATACCAATGGGGGGCTCTGGGCCACCATGGCCATCTGTCGGGGCCCTGCGCGCGCGCCCTAGCTGGACCCGGCCGGCGGTGCCATTGCCCCAATTATTTATGTACGTGGAGCTTCCATGTGCCTGCCGCTAGCATATAAGAAGGTGACGGGAATGGGCTGGGAGCTGTTTTAGCTCGATGAGGCCCAGCCAAAAGTGTGGGATGAGCTGGGAGCTGTTTTAGCTCGATTGGAGGCCCCCAGCCACAAGTGCGCCCGAGCTTCCGCTCGGTCAGGGCCTCAGCGCGGCAGCAGCAGCAGCTGACGCTACCTATAAGTGGCCAATTAGACCACCGCGTCCCAAGGAGTAAGCTTCTGGCTTCTCACGGGTCATCAACCCATGGGCGGTCAGAAGCTTTTCCGTCTGGCAGGTGAGTTGTCGAAACATGGTCTAAAAGAACGTCCGAGAAAAAAGTGTCCCAGAACCCCCCATTTCCTATACTACGTGCCCTAGCTGGAACTGGGATGGGGGCCGTTTTTGCTCGATTGGGGGCTCCAGCGAAAAGTGCGCCAGAACCCCCATTGTATATACTACTGCACTGATTACCCAAACTTGCAAAAATGCGATTTGAATTTGTCATTTTCAATAACAATATACTCGGTCATGTGTGACTGCAATGGGTCAATAAAGGTATCAATGGAAAGCTGAGGAGTTCCTCTTCTTTGGTACACTACATGTAAATTGTCAAACTAAATAACCTTGGCATATTAACCCCCTGAATTCGGATTACCTTTTTTTTGATACGCACTGTATATCTGGGCAGCGCTGGGAATTAGGGGGGGTGAAATCTCGCGCGCACATCCCTGATCTCGCGATATTTGACGTGTTAAAAATGGTTATTTAATGATGACTAAAATTTTAACAATTTAAAATTCTATATTTTTAAGGGAAGTCAAACCTTCCTAAAACTACCCATTTCTGAACATAAAATATTAAGGATTAACAAATTAGTTACTTTGATATCGCATTTTTAGCATCGCGGGATTTCAATTTTGTGTACAAAGCAATGGGGACATATATATCTGGGCAGCGCTGGGAATTAGGGGGTGAAATCTCGCGCGCACATCCCTGATCTCGCGATATTTGACGTGTTAAAAATGGTTATTTAATGATGACTAAAATTTTAACAATTTAAAATTCTATATTTTTAAGGGGGTCAAACCTTCCTAAAACTACCCATTTCTGAACATAAAATATTAAGGATTAACAAATTAGTTACTTTGATATCGCATTTTTAGCATCGCGGGATTTCAATTTTGTGTACAAAGCAATGGGGACATATATATCTGGGCAGCGCTGGGAATTAGGGGTGAAATCTCGCGCGCACATCCCTGATCTCGCGATATTTGACGTGTTAAAATGGTTATTTAATGATGACTAAAATTTTAACAATTTAAAATTCTATATTTTTAAGGGAAGTCAAACCTTCCTAAAATTTCTGAACATAAAATATTAAGGATTAACAAATTAGTTACTTTGATATCGCATTTTTAGCATCGCGGGATTTCAATTTTGTGTACAAAGCAATGGGGACATATATATCTGGGCAGCGCTGGGATTTAGGGGGGTGAAATCTCGCGCGCACATCCCTGATCTCGCGATATTTGACGTGTTAAAAATGGTTATTTAATGATGACTAAAATTTTAACAATTTAAAATTCTATATTTTTAAGGAAAGTCAAACCTTCCTAAAACTACCCATTTCTGAACATAAAATATTAAGGATTAACAAATTAGTTACTTTGATATCGCATTTTTTAGCATCGCGGGATTTCAATTTTGTGTACAAAGCAATGGGGACATATATATTTGGGCAGCGCTGGGAATTAGAGGGTGAAATCTCGCGCGCACATCCCTGATCTTGCGATATTTGACGTGTTAAAAATGGTTAATGATGACTAAAATTTTAACAATTTAAAATTCTATATTATTAAGGGAAGTCAAACCTTCCTAAAACTACCCATTTCTGAACATAAAATATTAAGGATTAACAAATTAGTTACTTTGATATCGCATTTTTAGCATCGCGGGATTTCAATTTTGTACAAAGCAATGGGGACATATATATCTGGGCAGCGCTGGGAATTAGGGGGGGTGAAATCTCGCGCGCACATCCCTGATCTCGCGATATTTGACGTGTTAAAAATGGTTATTTAATGATGACTAAAATTTTAACAATTTAAAATTCTATATTTTTAAAGGGAAGTCAAACCTTCCTAAAACTACCCATTTCTGAACATAAAATATTAAGGATTAACAAATTAGTTACTTTGATATCGCATTTTTAGCATCGCGGGATTTCAATTTTGTGTACAAAGCAATGGGGACATATATATCTGGGCAGCGCTGGGAATTGGGGGGTGAAATCTCGCGCGCACATCCCTGATCTCGCGATATTTGACGTGTTAAAAATGGTTGTTTATGATGACTAAAATTTTAACAATTTAAAATTCTATTTTTTTTAGGGAAGTCAAACCTTCCTAAAACTACCCATTACTGACCATAACATAATAAGGATTAACAAATTATTTACTTTGATATCGCCATTTTAGCATCGCGGGATTTCAATTTTGTGTACAAAGCAATGGGGACATATATATCTGGGCAGCGCTGGGAATTAGGGGTCGTGAAATCTCGCGCGCACATCCCTGATCTCGCGATATTTGACGTGATAAATATGGTTATTTAATGATGACTAAAATTTTAACAATTTAAAATTCTATATTTTTAAGGTAAGTCAAACCTTCCTAAAACTACCCATTTCTGAACATAAAATATTAAGGATTAACAAATTAGTTACTTTGATATCGCATTTTTAGCATCGCGGGATTTCAATTTTGTGTACAAAGCAATGGGGACATATATATCTGGGCAGCGCTGGGAATTAGGGGGTGAAATCTCGCGCGCACATCCTGATCTCGCGATATTTGACGTGTTAAAAATCGTTATTTAATGACTAAAATTTTAACAATTTAAAATTCTATATTTTTAAGGGAAGTCAAACCTTCCTAAAACTACCCATTTCTGAACATAAAATATTAAGGATTAACAAATTAGTTACTTTGATATCGCATTTTTAGCATCGCGGGATTTCAATTTTGTGTACAAAGCAATGGGGACATATATATCTGGGCAGCGCTGGGAATTAGGGGTGAAATCTCGCGCGCACATCCCTGATCTCGCGATATTTGACGTGTTAAAAATGGTTATTTAATGATGACTAAAATTTTAACAATTTAAAATTCTATATTTTTAAGGAGATCAAACCTTCCTAAAACTACCCATTTCTGAACATAAAATATTAAGGATTAACAAATTAGTTACTTTGATATCGCATTTTTAGCATCGCGGGATTTCAATTTTGTGTACAAAGCAATGGGGACATATATATCTGGGCAGCGCTGGGAATTGGGGGTGAAATCTCGCGCGCACATCCCTGATCTCGCGATATTTGACGTGTTAAAAATGGTTATTTAATGATGACTAAAATTTTAACAATTTAAAATTCTATATTTTTAAGGGAAGTCAAACCTTCCTAAAACTACCCATTTCTGAACATAAAATATTAAGGATTAACAAATTAGTTACTTTGATATCGCATTTTTAGCATCGCGGGATTTCAATTTTGTGTACAAAGCAATGGGGACATATATATCTGGGCAGCGCTGGGAATTAGGGGTGAAATCTCGCGCACATCACTGTTTTCGCAATATTTGTCGTATTAAACATGGTTAGTTAATGATGACTAAAATTTTAACAAGTCAAAATTCTTTAATTTTAAGGGAAGTCAAACCTTCCTAAAACTACCCATTTCTGAACATAAAATATTAAGGATTAACAAATTAGTTACTTTGATATCGCATTTTTAGCATCCCTGGATTTCAATTTTGTGTACAAAGCAATGGGGACATATATATCTGGGCAGCGCTGGGAATTAGGGGGTGAAATCTCGCGCGCACATCCCTGATCTCGCGATATTTGACGTGTTAAAAATGGTTATTTAATGATGACTAAAATTTTAACAATTTAAAATTCTATATTTTTAAGGAAAGTCAAACCTTCCTAAAACTACCCATTTCTGAACATAAAATATTAAGGATTAACAAATTAGTTACTTTGATATCGCATTTTTTAGCATCGCGGGATTTCAATTTTGTGTACAAAGCAATGGGGACATATATATCTGGGCAGCGCTGGGAATTGGGGGGGTGAAATCTCGCGCGCACATCCCTGATCTCGCGATATTTGACGTGTTAAAAATGGTTATTTAATGATGACTAAAATTTTAACAATTTAAAATTCTATATTTTTAAAGGAAGTCAAACCTTCCTAAAACTACCCATTTCTGAACATAAAATATTAAGGATTAACAAATTAGTTACTTTGATATCGCATTTTTAGCATCGCGGGATTTCAATTTTGTGTACAAAGCAATGGGGACATATATATCTGGGCAGCGCTGGGAATTAGGGGGGTGAAATCTCGCGATATTTGACGTGTTAAAAATGGTTATTTAATGATGACTAAAATTTTCACAATTTAAAATTCTATATTTTAAAGGGAAGTCAAACCTTCCTAAAACTACCCATTTCTGAACATAAAATATTAAGGATTAACAAATTAGTTACTTTGATATCGCATTTTTAGCATCGCGGGATTTCAATTTTGTGTACAAAGCAATGGGGACATATATATCTGGGCAGCGCTGGGAATTAGGGGGAGAAATCTCGCGCGCACATCCCTGATCTCGCGATATTTGACGTGTTAAAAATGGTTATTTAATGATGACTAAAATTTTAACAATTTAAAATTCTATATTTTAAAGGGAAGTCAAACCTTCCTAAAACTACCCATTTCTGAACATAAAATATTAAGGATTAACAAATTAGTTACTTTGATATCGCATTTTAAGCATCGCGGGATTTCAATTTTGTGTACAAAGCAATGGGGACATATATATCTGGGCAGCGCTGGGAATTAGAGGGTGAAATCTCGCGCGCACATTCCTGATCTCGCGATATTTGACGTGTTAAAATGGTTATTTAATGATGACTAAAATTTTAACAATTTAAAATTCTATAGAAGTCAAACCTTCCTAAAACTACCCATTTCTGAACATAAAATATTAAGGATTAACAAATTAGTTACTTTGATATCGCATTTTTAGCATCGCGGGATTTCAATTTTGTGTACAAAGCAATGGGGACATATATATCTGGGCAGCGCTGGGAATTAGGGGTCGTGAAATCTCGCGCGCATCCCTGATCTCGCGATATTTGACGTGTTAAAATGGTTTATTTAATGATGACTAAAATATTAACAATTTAAAATTCTATATTTTTAAGTGAAGTCAAACCTTCCTAAAACTACCCATTTCTGAACATAAAATATTAAGGATTAACAAATTAGTTACTTTGATATCGCATTTTTAGCATCGCGGGATTTCAATTTTGTGTACAAAGCAATGGGGACATATATATCTGGGCAGCGCTGGGAATTAGGGGGGTGAAATCTCGCGCACACATCCCTGATCTCGCGATATTTGACGTGTTAAAAATGGTTATTTAATGATGACTAAAATTTTAACAATTTAAAATTCTATATTTTTAAGGTAAGTCAAACCTTCCTAAAACTACCCATTTCTGAACATAAAATATTAAGGATTAACAAATTAGTTACTTTGATATCGCATTTTTAGCATCGCGGGATTTCAATTTTGTGTACAAAGCAATGGGGACATATATATCTGGGCAGCGCTGGGAATTAGGGGGTGAAATCTCGCGCGCATCCCTGATCTCGCGATATTTGACGTGTTAAAAATGGTTATTTAATGATGACTAAAATTTTAACAATTTAAAATTCTATATTTTTAAGGGAAGTCAAACCTTCCTAAAACTACCCATTTCTGAACATAAAATATTAAGGATTAACAAATTAGTTACTTTGATATCGCATTTTTAGCATCGCGGGATTTCAATTTTGTGTACAAAGCAATGGGGACATATATATCTGGGCAGCGCTGGGAATTAGGGGGTGAAATCTCGCGCGCACATCCCTGATCTCGCGATATTTGACGTGTTAAAAATGGTTATTAATGATGACTAAAATTTTAACAATTTAAAATTCTATATTTTAAGGAAGTCAAACCTTCCTAAAACTACCCATTTCTGAACATAAAATATTAAGGATTAACAAATTAGTTACTTTGATATCGCATTTTTAGCATCGCGGGATTTCAATTTTGTGTACAAAGCAATGGGGACATATATATCTGGGCAGCGCTGGGAATTAGGGGGTGAAATCTCGCGCGCACATCCCTGATCTCGCGATATTTGACGTGTTAAAATGGTTGTTAATGATGACTAAAATTTTAACAATTTAAAATTCTATTTTTAAGGGAAGTCAAACCTTCCTAAAACTACCCATTTCTGAACATAAAATATTAAGGATTAACAAATTAGTTACTTTGATATCGCATTTTAGCATCGCGGGATTTCAATTTTGTGTACAAAGCAATGGGGACATATATATCTGGGCAGCGCTGGGAATTAGGGGGTGAAATCTCGCGCGCACATCCCTGATCTCGCGATATTTGACGTGTTAAAAATGGTTATTTAATGATGACTAAAATTTTAACAATTTAAAATTCTATATTTTTAAGGGAAGTCAAACCTTCCTAAAACTACCCATTCTGAACATAAAATATTAAGGATTAACAAATTAGTTACTTTGATATCGCATTTTTAGCATCGCGGGATTTCAATTTTGTGTACAAAGCAATGGGGACATATATATCTGGGCAGCGCTGGGAATTAGGGGCGTGAAATCTCGCGCACACATTCCTGATCTCGCGATATTTAACGTGTTAAAAATGTTATTTAATGATGGCTAAAATTTTTACAATTTAAAATTCTATATTTTAAGGAAGTCAAACCTTCCTAAAACTACCCATTTCTGAACATAAAATATTAAGGATTAACAAATTAGTTACTTTGATATCGCATTTTTAGCATCGCGGGATTTCAATTTTGTGTACAAAGCAATGGGGACATATATATCTGGGCAGCGCTGGGGTAGGGGGTGAAATCTCGCGCACATCCCTGATCTCGCGATATTTGACGTGTTAAAAATGGTTGTTAATGATGACTAAAATTTTAACAATTTAAAATTCTATATTTTATGTAAGTCAAACCTTCCTAAAACTACCCATTTCTGAACATAAAATATTAAGGATTAACAAATTAGTTACTTTGATATCGCATTTTTAGCATCGCGGGATTTCAATTTTGTGTACAAAGCAATGGGGACATATATATCTGGGCAGCGCTGGGAATTAGGGGTGAAATCTCGCGCACATCCCTGATCTCGCGATATTTGACGTGTTAAAAATGGTTGTTAATGATGACTAAAATTTTAACAATTTAAAATTCTATATTTTTAAGGAAGTCAAACCTTCCTAAAACTACCCATTTCTGAACATAAAATATTAAGGATTAACAAATTAGTTACTTTGATATCGCATTTTTAGCATCGCGGGATTTCAATTTTGTGTACAAAGCAATGGGGACATATATATCTGGGCAGCGCTGGGAATTAGGGGGTGAAATCTCGCGCGCATCCCTGATCTCGCGATATTTGACGTGTTAAAAATGGTTATTTAATGATGACTAAAATTTTAACAATTTAAAATTCTATATTTTTAAAGGAAGTCAAACCTTCCTAAAACTACCCATTTCTGAACATAAAATATTAAGGATTAACAAATTAGTTACTTTGATATCGCATTTATAGCATCGCGGGATTTCAATTTTGTGTACAAAGCAATGGGGACATATATATCTGGGCAGCGCTGGGAATGGGGGTGAAATCTCTCGCGCACATCCCTGATCTCCCGATATTTGACGTGTTAAAAATGGTTATTAATGATGACTAAAATTTTAACAATTTAAAATTCTATATTTTTAAGGGAAGTCAAACCTTCCTAAAACTACCCATTTCTGAACATAAAATATTAAGGATTAACAAATTAGTTACTTTGATATCGCATTTTTAGCATCGCGGGATTTCAATTTTGTGTACAAAGCAATGGGGACATATATATCTGGGCAGCGCTGGGAATTAGGGGTGAAATCTCGCGCGCACATCCCTGATCTCGCGATATTTGACGTGTTAAAATGGTTATTTAATGATGACTAAAATTTTAACAATTTAAAATTCTATATTTTAAGGGAAGTCAAACCTTCCTAAAACTACCCATTTCTGAACATAAAATATTAAGGATTAACAAATTAGTTACTTTGATATCGCATTTTTAGCATCGCGGGATTTCAATTTTGTGTACAAAGCAATGGGGACATATATATCTGGGCAGCGCTGGGAATTAGGGGTGAAATCTCGCGCGCATCCCTGATCTCGCGATATTTGACGTGTTAAAAATGGTTATTTAATGATGACTAAAATTTTAACAATTTAAAATTCTATATTTTTAAGGAAGTCAAACCTTCCTAAAACTACCCATTTCTGAACATAAAATATTAAGGATTAACAAATTAGTTACTTTGATATCGCATTTTAGCATCGCGGGATTTCAATTTTGTGCACAAAGCAATGGGGACATATATATCTGGGCAGCGCTGGGAATTAGGGGGTGAAATCTCGCGCACATCCCTGATCTCGCGATATTTGACGTGTTAAAAATGGTTGTTAATGATGACTAAAATTTTAACAATTTAAAATTCTATATTTTTAAGGAAGTCAAACCTTCCTAAAACTACCCATTTCTGAACATAAAATATTAAGGATTAACAAATTAGTTACTTTGATATCGCATTTTAGCATCGCGGGATTTCAATTTTGTGTACAAAGCAATGGGGACATATATATCTGGGCAGCGCTGGGGAATTAGGGGTGAAATCTCGCGCACATCCCTGATCTCGCGATATTTGACGTGTTAAAAATGGTTGTTAATGATGACTAAAATTTTAACAATTTAAAATTCTATATTTTAAGGAAGTCAAACCTTCCTAAAACTACCCATTTCTGAACATAAAATATTAAGGATTAACAAATTAGTTACTTTGATATCGCATTTTTAGCATCGCGGGATTTCAATTTTGTGTACAAAGCAATGGGGACATATATATCTGGGCAGCGCTGGGAATTAGGGGATCTGAAATCTCGCGCACATCCCTGATCTCGCGATATTTGACGTGTTAAAAATGGTTATTTAATGATGACTAAAATTTTAACAATTTAAAATTCTATATTTTTAAGGAAAGTCAAACCTTCCTAAAACTACCCATTTCTGAACATAAAATATTAAGGATTAACAAATTAGTTACTTTGATATCGCATTTTTAGCATCGCGGGATTTCAATTTTGTGTACAAAGCAATGGGGACATATATATCTGGGCAGCGCTGGGAATTAGGGGGTGAAATCTCGCGCCTACATGCCTGATCTCGCGATATTTGACGTGTTAAAATGGTTGTTAATGATGACTAAAATTTTAACAATTTAAAATTCTATATTTTTAAGTGAAGTCAAACCTTCCTAAAACTACCCATTTCTGAACATAAAATATTAAGGATTAACAAATTAGTTACTTTGATATCGCATTTTTAGCATCGCGGGATTTCAATTTTGTGTACAAAGCAATGGGGACATATATATCTGGGCAGCGCTGGGAATTAGGGGGTGAAATCGCGCCCCGACATCCCTGATCTCGCGATATTTGACGTGTTAAAAATGGTTATTTAATGATGACTAAAATTTTAACAATTTAAAATTCTATATTTTTAAAGGAAGTCAAACCTTCCTAAAACTACCCATTTCTGAACATAAAATATTAAGGATTAACAAATTAGTTACTTTGATATCGCATTTTTAGCATCGCGGGATTTCAATTTTGTGTACAAAGCAATGGGGACATATATATCTGGGCAGCGCTGGGAATTAGGGGGGTGAAATCTCGCGCGCATCCCTGATCTCGCGATATTTGACGTGTTAAAAATGGTTATTTAATGATGACTAAAATGTTAACAATTTAAAATTCTAGTCAAACCTTCCTAAAACTACCCATTTCTGAACATAAAATATTAAGGATTAACAAATTAGTTACTTTGATATCGCATTTTTAGCATCGCGGGATTTCAATTTTGTGTACAAAGCAATGGGGACATATATATCTGGGCAGCGCTGGGAATTAGGGGGTGAAATCTCGAGATCACATCCCTGATCTCGCGATATTTGACGTGTTGGAAATGGTTATTTAATGATGACTAAAATTTTAACAATTTAAAATTCTATCTTTTAAGGGAAGTCAAACCTTCCTAAAACTACCCATTTCTGAACATAAAATATTAAGGATTAACAAATTAGTTACTTTGATATCGCATTTTTAGCATCGCGGGATTTCAATTTTGTGTACAAAGCAATGGGGACATATATATCTGGGCAGCGCTGGGAATTAGGCCGGTGAAATCTCGCGCACATCCCTGATCTCGCGATATTTGACGTGTTAAAAATGGTTATTTAATGATGACTAAAATTTTAACAATTTAAAATTCTATATTTTTAAGGAAGTCAAACCTTCCTAAAACTACCCATTTCTGAACATAAAATATTAAGGATTAACAAATTAGTTACTTTGATATCGCATTTTTAGCATCGCGGGATTTCAATTTTGTGTACAAAGCAATGGGGACATATATATCTGGGCAGCGCTGGGGAATTAGGGGGTGAAATCTCGCGCACATCCCTGATCTCGCGATATTTGACGTGTTAAAATGGTTATTTAATGATGACTAAAATTTTCACAATTTAAAATTCTATATTTTTAAGGAGATCAAACCTTCCTAAAACTACCCATTTCTGAACATAAAATATTAAGGATTAACAAATTAGTTACTTTGATATCGCATTTTTAGCATCGCGGGATTTCAATTTTGTGTACAAAGCAATGGGGACATATATATCTGGGCAGCGCTGGGAATTAGGGGTGAAATCTCGCGCGCACATCCCTGATCTCGCGATATTTGACGTGTTAAAATGGTTATTTAATGATGACTAAAATTTTAACAATTTAAAATTCTATATTTTTAAGGAAGTCAAACCTTCCTAAAACTACCCATTTCTGAACATAAAATATTAAGGATTAACAAATTAGTTACTTTGATATCGCATTTTAGCATCGCGGGATTTCAATTTTGTGTACAAAGCAATGGGGACATATACATCTGGGCAGCGCTGGGAATTAGGGGTGAAATCTCGCGTGCACATCCCTGATCTCGCGAGCTTTGACGTGTTAAAAATGGTTGTTAATGATGACTAAAATTTTAACAATTTAAAATTCTATATTTTTAAAGGAAGTCAAACCTTCCTAAAACTACCCATTTCTGAACATAAAATATTAAGGATTAACAAATTAGTTACTTTGATATCGCATTTTTAGCATCGCGGGATTTCAATTTTGTGTACAAAGCAATGGGGACATATATATCTGGGCAGCGCTGGGAATGGGGGTGAAATCTCGCGCACATCCCTGATCTCGCGATATTTGACGTGTTAAAAATGGTTTTTAATGATGACTAAAATTTTAACAATTTCAAATTCTATATTTTTAAGGGAAGTCAAACCTTCCTAAAACTACCCATTTCTGAACATAAAATATTAAGGATTAACAAATTAGTTACTTTGATATCGCATTTTTAGCATCGCGGGATTTCAATTTTGTGTACAAAGCAATGGGGACATATATATCTGGGCAGCGCTGGGAATTAGGGGGGTTGAAATCTCGCGCGCACATCCCTGATCTCGCGATATTTGACGTGTTAAAAATGGTTGTTTAATGATGACTAAAATTTTAACAATTTAAAATTCTATATTTTTAAGGGAAGTCAAACCTTCCTAAAACTACCCATTTCTGAACATAAAATATTAAGGATTAACAAATTAGTTACTTTGATATCGCATTTTTAGCATCGCGGGATTTCAATTTTGTGTACAAAGCAATGGGGACATATATATCTGGGCAGCGCTGGGAATTAGGGGGTGAAATCTCGCGCGCATCCCTGATCTCGCGATATTTGACGTGTTAAAAATGGTTATTAATGATGACTAAAATTTTAACAATTTAAAATTCTATATTTTAAGGGAAGTCAAACCTTCCTAAAACTACCCATTTCTGAACATAAAATATTAAGGATTAACAAATTAGTTACTTTGATATCGCATTTTTAGCATCGCGGGATTTCAATTTTGTGTACAAAGCAATGGGGACATATATATCTGGGCAGCGCTGGGAATTGGGGGGTGAAATCTCGCGCGCACATCCCTGATCTCGCGATATTTGACGTGTTAAAAATGGTTATTTAATGATGACTAAAATTTTAACAATTTAAAATTCTATATATTTATAAGAAAAGTCAAACCTTCCTAAAACTACCCATTTCTGAACATAAAATATTAAGGATTAACAAATTAGTTACTTTGATATCGCATTTTTAGCATCGCGGGATTTCAATTTTGTGTACAAAGCAATGGGGACATATATATCTGGGCAGCGCTGGGATTTAGTGGGTGAAATCTCGTGCGCGCATCCCTGATCTCGCGATATTTGACGTGTTAAAAATGGTTATTTCATGATGACTAAAATTTTAACAATTTAAAATTCTATATTTTTAAGGGAAGTCAAACCTTCCTAAAACTACCCATTTCTGAACATAAAATATTAAGGATTAACAAATTAGTTACTTTGATATCGCATTTTTAGCATCGCGGGATTTCAATTTTGTGTACAAAGCAATGGGGACATATATATCTGGGCAGCGCTGGGAATTAGGGGGTGAAATCTCGCGCACATCCCTGATCTCGCGATATTTGACGTGTTAAAAATGGTTATTTAATGATGACTAAAATTTTAACAATTTAAAATTCTATATTTTAAGGGAAGTCAAACCTTCCTAAAACTACCCATTTCTGAACATAAAATATTAAGGATTAACAAATTAGTTACTTTGATATCGCATTTTTAGCATCGCGTGATTTCAATTTTGTGTACAAAGCAATGGGGACATATATATCTGGGCAGCGCTGGGAATTAGGGGGTGAAATCTCGCGCGCACATCCCTGATCTCGCGATATTTGACGTGTTAAAAATGGTTATTTAATGATGACTAAAATTTTAACAATTTAAAATTCTATATTTTTAACGGAAGTCAAACCTTCCTAAAACTACCCATTTCTGAACATAAAATATTAAGGATTAACAAATTAGTTACTTTGATATCGCATTTTTAGCATCGCGGGATTTCAATTTTGTGTACAAAGCAATGGGGACATATATATCTGGGCAGCGCTGGGAATTAGGGGGTGAAATCTCGCGCGCACATCCCTGATCTCGCGATATTTGACGTGTTAAAATGGTTATTTAATGATGACTAAAATTTTAACAATTTAAAATTCTATATTTTTAAGGAAGTCAAACCTTCCTAAAACTACCCATTTCTGAACATAAAATATTAAGGATTAACAAATTAGTTACTTTGATATCGCATTTTTAGCATCGCGGGATTTCAATTTTGTGTACAAAGCAATGGGGACATATATATCTGGGCAGCGCTGGGAATTAGGGGGTGAAATCTCGCGCGCACATCCCTGATCTCGCGATATTTGACGTGTTAAAAATGGTTATTTAATGATGACTAAAATTTTAACAATTTAAAATTCTATATTTTAAAGGAAGTCAAACCTTCCTAAAACTACCATTTCTGAACATAAAATATTAAGGATTAACAAATTAGTTACTTTGATATCGCATTTTTAGCATCGCGGGATTTCAATTTTGTGTACAAAGCAATGGGGACATATATATCTGGGCAGCGCTGGGAATTAGGGGGTGAAATCTCGCGCGCACATCCCTGATCTCGCGATATTTGACGTGTTAAAAATGGTTATTTAATGATGACTAAAATTTTAACAATTTAAAATTCTATATTTTTAAAGGAAGTCAAACCTTCCTAAAACTACCCATTTCTGAACATAAAATATTAAGGATTAACAAATTAGTTACTTTGATATCGCATTTTTAGCATCGCGGGATTTCAATTTTTTGTACAAAGCAATGGGGACATATATATCTGGGCAGCGCTGGGAATTAGGGGGTGAAATCTCGCGCGCACATCCCTGATCTCGCGATATTTGACGTGTTAAAAATGGTTATTTAATGATGACTAAATTTTAACAATTTAAAATTCTATATTTTTAAGGGAAGTCAAACCTTCCTAAAACTACCCATTTCTGAACATAAAATATTAAGGATTAACAAATTAGTTACTTTGATATCGCATTTTTAGCATCGCGGGATTTCAATTTTGTGTACAAAGCAATGGGGACATATATATCTGGGCAGCGCTGGGAATTGGGGGGTGAAATCTCGCGCGCACATCCCTGATCTCGCGATATTTGACGTGTTAAAAATGGTTATTTAATGATGACTAAAATTTTAACAATTTAAAATTCTATATTTTTTAAGGGAAGTCAAACCTTCCTAAAACTACCCATTTCTGAACATAAAATATTAAGGATTAACAAATTAGTTACTTTGATATCGCATTTTTAGCATCGCGGGATTTCAATTTTGTGTACAAAGCAATGGGGACATATATATCTGGGCAGCGCTGGGAATTAGGGGGGTGAAATCTCGCGCGCACATCCTGATCTCGCGATATTTGACGTGTTAAAATGGTTATTAATGATGACTAAAATTTTAACAATTTAAAATTCTATATTTTTAAGGGAAGTCAAACCTTCCTAAAACTACCCATTCTGAACATAAAATATTAAGGATTAACAAATTAGTTACTTTGATATCGCATTTTTAGCATCGCGGATTTCAATTTTGTGTACAAAGCAATGGGGACATATATATCTGGGCAGCGCTGGGAATTAGGGGTGAAATCTCGCGCGCACATCCCTGATCTCGCGATATTTGACGTGTTAAAAATGGTTATTTAATGATGACTAAAATTTTAACAATTTAAAATTCTATATTTTTAAGGAGGTCAAACCTTCCTAAAACTACCCATTTCTGAACATAAAATATTAAGGATTAACAAATTAGTTACTTTGATATCGCATTTTTAGCATCGCGGGATTTCAATTTTGTGTACAAAGCAATGGGGACATATATATCTGGGCAGCGCTGGGAATTAGGGGGTGAAATCTCGCGCGCATCCCTGATCTCGCGATATTTGACGTGTTAAAATGGTTATTTAATGATGACTAAAATTTTAACAATTTAAAATTCTATATTTTTAAGGAAAGTCAAACCTTCCTAAAACTACCCATTTCTGAACATAAAATATTAAGGATTAACAAATTAGTTACTTTGATATCGCATTTTTAGCATCGCGGGATTTCAATTTTGTGTACAAAGCAATGGGGACATATATATCTGGGCAGCGCTGGGAATTAGGCGGGAAGAAACTACCGCTCACATACGTGATCTCGCGATATTTGACGTGTTAAAAATGGTTATTTAATGATGACTAAAATTTTAACAATTTAAAATTCTATAATTTTAAAGGAAGTCAAACCTTCCTAAAACTACCCATTTCTGAACATAAAATATTAAGGATTAACAAATTAGTTACTTTGATATCGCATTTTTAGCATCGCGGGATTTCAATTTTGTGTACAAAGCAATGGGGACATATATATCTGGGCAGCGCTGGGAATTAGGGGGTGAAATCTCGCGCGCATCCCTGATCTCGCGATATTTGACGTGTTAAAAATGGTTGTTAATGATGACTAAAATTTTAACAATTTAAAATTCTATATTTTAAGGAAGTCAAACCTTCCTAAAACTACCCATTTCTGAACATAAAATATTAAGGATTAACAAATTAGTTACTTTGATATCGCATTTTTAGCATCGCGGGATTTCAATTTTGTGTACAAAGCAATGGGGACATATATATCTGGGCAGCGCTGGGAATTAGGGGGTGAAATCTCGCGCGCACATCCCTGATCTCGCGATATTTGACGTGTTAAAATGGTTATTTAATGATGACTAAAATTTTAACAATTTAAAATTCTATATTTTTAAAGGAAGTCAAACCTTCCTAAAACTACCCATTTCTGAACATAAAATATTAAGGATTAACAAATTAGTTACTTTGATATCGCATTTTTAGCATCGCGGGATTTCAATTTTGTGTACAAAGCAATGGGGACATATATATCTGGGCAGCGCTGGGAATTGGGGGGTGAAATCTCGCGCGCACATCCCTGATCTCGCGATATTTGACGTGTTAAAAATGGTTAATTAATGATGACTAAAATTTTAACAATTTAAAATTCTATATTTTTAAGGTAAGTCAAACCTTCCTAAAACTACCCATTTCTGAACATAAAATATTAAGGATTAACAAATTAGTTACTTTGATATCGCATTTTTAGCATCGCGGGATTTCAATTTTGTGTACAAAGCAATGGGGACATATATATCTGGGCAGCGCTGGGAATTAGGGGGGGTGAAATCTCGCGCACATCCCTGATCTCGCGATATTTGACGTGTTAAAAATGGTTATTTAATGATGACTAAAATTTTAACAATTTAAAATTCTATATTTTTAAGTGAAGTCAAACCTTCCTAAAACTACCCATTTCTGAACATAAAATATTAAGGATTAACAAATTAGTTACTTTGATATCGCATTTTTAGCATCGCGGGATTTCAATTTTGTGTACAAAGCAATGGGGACATATATATCTGGGCAGCGCTGGGAATTAGGGGGGTGAAATCTCGCGCGCACATCCCTGATCTCGCGATATTTGACGTGTTAAAAATGGTTATTAATGATGACTAAAATTTTAACAATTTAAAATTCTATATTTTTAAGGGAAGTCAAACCTTCCTAAAACTACCCATTTCTGAACATAAAATATTAAGGATTAACAAATTAGTTACTTTGATATCGCATTTTTAGCATCGCGGGATTTCAATTTTGTGTACAAAGCAATGGGGACATATATATCTGGGCAGCGCTGGGAATTGGGGGTGAAATCTCGCGCACATCCCTGATCTCGCGATATTTGACGTGTTAAAAATGGTTATTTAATGATGACTAAAAATTTAACAATTTAAAATTCTATATTTTTAAGGGAAGTCAAACCTTCCTAAAACTACCCATTTCTGAACATAAAATATTAAGGATTAACAAATTAGTTACTTTGATATCGCATTTTTAGCATCGCGGGATTTCAATTTTGTGTACAAAGCAATGGGGACATATATATCTGGGCAGCGCTGGGAATTAGGGGTGAAATCTCGCGCGCACATCCCTGATCTCGCGATATTTGACGTGTTAAAAATGGTTATTTAATGATGACTAAAATTTTAACAATTTAAAATTCTATATTTTAAAGGGAAGTCAAACCTTCCTAAAACTACCCATTTCTGAACATAAAATATTAAGGATTAACAAATTAGTTACTTTGATATCGCATTTTTAGCATTGCGGGATTTCAATTTTGTGTACAAAGCAATGGGGACATATATATCTGGGCAGCGCTGGGAATTAGAGGGTGAAATCTCGCGCGCACATCCCTGATCTCGCGATATTTGACGTGTTAAAATGGTTATTTAATGATGACTAAAATTTTAACAATTTAAAATTCTATATTTTTAAGTGAAGTCAAACCTTCCTAAAACTACCCATTTCTGAACATAAAATATTAAGGATTAACAAATTAGTTACTTTGATATCGCATTTTTAGCATCGCGGGATTTCAATTTTGTGTACAAAGCAATGGGGACATATATATCTGGGCAGCGCGGGCCCTTCGGGGGCGGGGGGGGGCGAAATCTCGCGCGCACATCCCTGATCTCGCGATATTTGACGTGTTAAAAATGGTTTAATGATGACTAAAATTTTATCAAGTTAAAATTCTATATTTTTAAAGTCAAACCTTCCTAAAACTACCCATTTCTGAACATAAAATATTAAGGATTAACAAATTAGTTACTTTGATATCGCATTTTTAGCATCATGATTTCAATTTTGTGTACAAAGCAATGGGGACATATATATCTGGGCAGCGCTGGGACTTAGGGGCTATGAAATCTCGCGCGCACATCCCTGATCTCGCGATATTTGACGTGTTAAAAATGGTTATTTAATGATGACTAAAATTTTAACAATTTAAAATTCTATATTTTAAGGAAGTCAAACCTTCCTAAAACTACCCATTTCTGAACATAAAATATTAAGGATTAACAAATTAGTTACTTTGATATCGCATTTTTAGCATCGCGGGATTTCAATTTTGTGTACAAAGCAATGGGGACATATATATCTGGGCAGCGCTGGGAATTAGGGGGTGAAATATCGTGAGCACATCCCTGATCTCGCGATATTTGACGTGTTAAAAGTGGTTATTTAATGATGACTAAAAGTTTAACAATTTAAAATTCTATATTTTAAGGAAGTTAAACCTTCCTAAAACTACCCATTTCTGAACATAAAATATTAAGGATTAACAAATTAGTTACTTTGATATCGCATTTTTTAGCATCGCGGGATTTCAATTTTGTGTACAAAGCAATGGGGACATATATATCTGGGCAGCGCTGGGAATTAGGAGGTGAAATCTCGCGCGCACATCCTGATCTCGTGATATTTGACGTCTTAAAAATGGTTATTTAATGATGACTAAAATTTTAACAATTTATAATTCTATATTTTAAGGAAGTCAAACCTTCCTAAAACTACCCATTTCTGAACATAAAATATTAAGGATTAACAAATTAGTTACTTTGATATCGCATTTTTAGCATCGCGGGATTTCAATTTTGTGTACAAAGCAATGGGGACATATATATCTGGGCAGCGCTGGGAATTAGGGGGGGTGAAATCTCGCGCGCACATTCCTGATCTCGCGATATTTGACGTGTTAAAATGGTTATTTAATGATGACTAAAATTTTAACAATTTAAAATTCTAGATTTTTAAGGAAAGTCAAACCTTCCTAAAACTACCCATTTCTGAACATAAAATATTAAGGATTAACAAATTAGTTACTTTGATATCGCATTTTTAGCATCGCGGGATTTCAATTTTGTGTACAAAGCAATGGGGACATATATATCTGGGCAGCGCTGGGAATTAGGCGGGGTGAAATCTCGCGCGCACATCCCTGATCTCGCGATATTTGACGTGTTAAAAATGGTTATTTAATGATGACTAAAATTTTAACAATTTAAAATTCTATATTTTAAGGAAGTCAAACCTTCCTAAAACTACCCATTTCTGAACATAAAATATTAAGGATTAACAAATTAGTTACTTTGATATCGCATTTTTAGCATCGCGGGATTTCAATTTTGTGTACAAAGCAATGGGGACATATATATCTGGGCAGCGCTGGGGATTAGGGGAGGGGGTGAAATCTCGCGCGCACATCCCTGATCTCGCGATATTTGACGTGTTAAAATAGGTACTATAAAGATGACTAAAATTTTTACAAGTTAAAATGCTATATATGGATGGGAAGTCAAACCTTCCTGAAGCTGCCCAGTTCTGAACATAAAATAATAAGGATTAACAAATTAGTTACTTTGATATCGCATTTTTAGCATCGCGGGATTTCAATTTTGTGTGTACAAGCAATGGGGACATATATATCTGGGCAGCGCTGGGAATTAGGGGGATGAAATCTCGCGCGCACATCCCTGATCTCCCGATATTTGACGTGTTAAAAATGGTTATTAATGATGACTAAAATTTTAACAATTTAAAATTCTATATTTTTAAGGGAAGTCAAACCTTCCTAAAACTACCCATTTCTGAACATAAAATATTAAGGATTAACAAATTAGTTACTTTGATATCGCATTATTAGCATCGCGGGATTTCAATTTTGTGTACAAAGCAATGGGGACATATATATCTGGGCAGCGCTGGGAATTAGGGGGTGTGAAATCTCGCGCGCACATCCTGATCTCGCGATATTTGACGTGTTAAAAATGGTTATTTAATGATGACTAAAATTTTAACAATTTATAATTCTATATTTTTAAGGGAAGTCAAACCTTCCTAAAACTACCCATTTCTGAACATAAAATATTAAGGATTAACAAATTAGTTACTTTGATATCGCATTTTTAGCATCGCGGGATTTCAATTTTGTGTACAAAGCAATGGGGACATATATATCTGGGCAGCGCTGGGAATTAGGGGGTGAAATCTCGCGCACATCCCTGATCTCGCGATATTTGACGTGTTAAAAATGGTTATTTAATGATGACTAAAATTTTAACAATTTAAAATTCTATATTTTTAAGGTAAGTCAAACCTTCCTAAAACTACCCATTTCTGAACATAAAATATTAAGGATTAACAAATTAGTTACTTTGATATCGCATTTTAGCATCGCGGGATTTCAATTTTGTGTACAAAGCAATGGGGACATATATATCTGGGCAGCGCTGGGAATTAGGGGTGAAATCTCGCGCACATCCCTGATCTCGCGATATTTGACGTGTTAAAATGGTTATTTAATGATGACTAAAATTTTAACAATTTAAAATTCTATATTTTTTAAGGGAAGTCAAACCTTCCTAAAACTACCCATTTCTGAACATAAAATATTAAGGATTAACAAATTAGTTACTTTGATATCGCATTTTTAGCATCGCGGGATTTCAATTTTGTGTACAAAGCAATGGGGACATATATATCTGGGCAGCGCTGGGAATTGGGGGTGAAATCTCGCGCACATCCCTGATCTCGCGATATTTGACGTGTTAAAAATGGTTATTTAATGATGACTAAAATTTTAACAATTTAAAATTCTATATTTTTAAGGGAAGTCAAACCTTCCTAAAACTACCCATTTCTGAACATAAAATATTAAGGATTAACAAATTATTTACTTTGATATCTCATTTTTATACTCGATGGATTTCAATTTTGTGTACAAAGCAATGGGGACATATATATCTGGGCAGCGCTGGGAATTAGGGGGTGAAATCTCGATCGCACATACCTGATCTCGCGATATTTGACGTGTTAAAAATGGTTATTTAATGATGACTAAAATTTTAACAATTTAAAATTCTATATTTTAGGAAGTCAAACCTTCCTAAAACTACCCATTTCTGAACATAAAATATTAAGGATTAACAAATTAGTTACTTTGATATCGCATTTTTAGCATCGAGATTTCAATTTTGTGTACAAAGCAATGGGGACATATATATCTGGGCAGCGCTGGGAATTAGGGGGTGAAATCTCGCGCGCACATCCCTGATCTCGCGATATTTGACGTGTTAAAAATGGTTATTTAATGATGACTAAAATTTTAACAATTTAAAATTCTATATTTTTAAGGGGGTCAAACCTTCCTAAAACTACCCATTTCTGAACATAAAATATTAAGGATTAACAAATTAGTTACTTTGATATCGCATTTTTAGCATCGCGGGATTTCAATTTTGTGTACAAAGCAATGGGGACATATATATCTGGGCAGCGCTGGGAATTAGGGGGTGAAATCTCGCGCGCACATCCCTGATCTCGCGATATTTGACGTGTTAAAAATGGTTGTTGAATGATGACTAAAATTTTAACAATTTAAAATTCTATATTTTTAAGGGAGTCAAACCTTCCTAAAACTACCCATTTCTGAACATAAAATATTAAGGATTAACAAATTAGTTACTTTGATATCGCATTTTTAGCATCGCGGGATTTCAATTTTGTGTACAAAGCAATGGGGACATATATATCTGGGCAGCGCTGGGAATTAGGGGGTGAAATCTCGCGCGCACATCCCTGATCTCGCGATATTTGACGTGTTAAAAATGGTTATTAATGATGACTAAAATTTTAACAATTTAAAATTCTATATTTTTAAGGGAAGTCAAACCTTCCTAAAACTACCCATTTCTGAACATAAAATATTAAGGATTAACAAATTAGTTACTTTGATATCGCATTTTTAGCATCGCGGGATTTCAATTTTGTGTACAAAGCAATGGGGACATATATATCTGGGCAGCGCTGGGAATTAGGGGGTGAAATCTCGCGCACACATTCCTGATCTCGCGATATTTGACGTGTTAAAAATGGTTGTTAATGATGACTAAAATTTTAACAATTTAAAATTCTATATTTTAAGGAAGTCAAACCTTCCTAAAACTACCCATTTCTGAACATAAAATATTAAGGATTAACAAATTAGTTACTTTGATATCGCATTTTTAGCATCGCGGGATTTCAATTTTGTGTACAAAGCAATGGGGACATATATATCTGGGCAGCGCTGGCTGGGAATTAGGGGGTGAAATCTCGCGCACATCCCTGATCTCGCGATATTTGACGTGTTAAAAATGGTTGTTAATGATGACTAAAATTTTAACAATTTAAAATTCTATATTTTTAAGGGAAGTCAAACCTTCCTAAAACTACCCATTTCTGAACATAAAATATTAAGGATTAACAAATTAGTTACTTTGATATCGCATTTTTAGCATCGCGGGATTTCAATTTTGTGTACAAAGCAATGGGGACATATATATCTGGGCAGCGCTGGGAATTAGGGGGGTGAAATCTCGCGCGCACATCCCTGATCTCGCGATATTTGACGTGTTAAAAATGGTTATTTAATGATGACTAAAATGTTTACAATTTAAAATTCTATATTTTTAAGGGAAGTCAAACCTTCCTAAAACTACCCATTTCTGAACATAAAATATTAAGATTAACAAATTAGTTACTTTGATATCGCATTTTTAGCATCGCGGGATTTCAATTTTGTGTACAAAGCAATGGGGACATATATATCTGGGCAGCGCTGGGAATTAGGGGGGGTGAAATCTCGCGCGCACATCCCTGATCTCGCGATATTTGACGTGTTAAAAATGGTTATTTAATGATGACTAAAATTTTAACAATTTAAAATTCTATATTTTTAACGGAAGTCAAACCTTCCTAAAACTACCCATTTCTGAACATAAAATATTAAGGATTAACAAATTAGTTACTTTGATATCGCATTTTTAGCATCGCGGGATTTCAATTTTGTGTACAAAGCAATGGGGACATATATATCTGGGCAGCGCTGGGAATTAGGGGGTGAAATCTCGCGCGCATCCCTGATCTCGCGATATTTGACGTGTTAAAAATGGTTATTTAATGATGACTAAAATTTTAACAATTTAAAATTCTATATTTTTAAGCGTAGTCAAACCTTCCTAAAACTACCCATTTCTGAACATAAAATATTAAGGATTAACAAATTAGTTACTTTGATATCGCATTTTTAGCATCGCGGGATTTCAATTTTGTGTACAAAGCAATGGGGACATATATATCTGGGCAGCGCTGGGAATTAGGGGTGAAATCTCGCGCGCACATCCCTGATCTCGCGATATTTGACGTGTTAAAAATGGTTATTTAATGATGACTAAAATTTTAACAATTTAAAATTCTATATTTTTAAGGAAAGTCAAACCTTCCTAAAACTACCCATTTCTGAACATAAAATATTAAGGATTAACAAATTAGTTACTTTGATATCGCATTTTTAGCATCGCGGGATTTCAATTTTGTGTACAAAGCAATGGGGACATATATATCTGGGCAGCGCTGGGGATTAGGGGAGGGGGTGAAATCTCGCGCGCATCCCTGATCTCGCTATATTTGACGTGTTAAAAATGGTTATTTAATGATGACTAAAATTTTAACAATTTAAAATTCTATATTTTTAACGGAAGTCAAACCTTCCTAAAACTACCCATTTCTGAACATAAAATATTAAGGATTAACAAATTAGTTACTTTGATATCGCATTTTTAGCATCGCGTGATTTCAATTTTGTGTACAAAGCAATGGGGACATATATATCTGGGCAGCGCTGGGAATTAGCGGGGGTGAAATCTCGCGCGCATCCCTGATCTCGCGATATTTGACGTGTTGAAAATGGTTATTTAATGATGACTAAAATTTTAACAATTTAAAATTCTATATTTTAAGGAAGTCAAACCTTCCTAAAACTACCCATTTCTGAACATAAAATATTAAGGATTAACAAATTAGTTACTTTGATTTCGTATTTTTAGCATCTCTTGATTTCAATTTTGTGTACAAAGCAATGGGGACATATATATCTGGGCAGCGCTGGGAATTAGGGGTGAAATCTCGCGCACATCCCTGATCTCGCGATATTTGACGTGTTAAAATGGTTTGTTAATGATGACTAAAATTTTAACAATTTAAATTCTATATTTTAAAGGAAGTCAAACCTTCCTAAAACTACCCATTTCTGAACATAAAATATTAAGGATTAACAAATTAGTTACTTTGATATCGCATTTTTAGCATCGCGGGATTTCAATTTTGTGTACAAAGCAATGGGGACATATATCTGGGCAGCGCTGGGAATTAGGGGGTGAAATCTCGCGCGCACATCCCTGATCTCGCGATATTTGACGTGTTAAAAATGGTATATTTAGTGATGACTAAAATTTTAACAATTTAAAATTCTATATTTTTAAGGGAAGTCAAACCTTCCTAAAACTACCCATTTCTGAACATAAAATATTAAGGATTAACAAATTAGTTACTTTGATATCGCATTTTTAGCATCGCGGGATTTCAATTTTGTGTACAAAGCAATGGGGACATATATATCTGGGCAGCGCTGGGAATTAGGGGGTGAAATCTCGCGGTCACATCCCTGATCTCGCGATATTTGACGTGTTAAAATGGTTATTTAATGATGACTAAAATTTTAACAATTTAAAATTCTATATTTTAAGGAAGTCAAACCTTCCTAAAACTACCCATTTCTGAACATAAAATATTAAGGATTAACAAATTAGTTACTTTGATATCGCATTTTTAGCATCGCGGGATTTCAATTTTGTGTACAAAGCAATGGGGACATATATATCTGGGCAGCGCTGGGAATTAGGGGGGGGGGTGAAATCTCGCGCACATCCCTGATCTCGCGATATTTGACGTGTTAAAAATGGTTATTTAATGATGACTAAAATTTTAACAATTTAAAATTCTATATTTTTAAGGGAAGTCAAACCTTCCTAAAACTACCCATTTCTGAACATAAAATATTAAGGATTAACAAATTAGTTACTTTGATATCGCATTTTTAGCATCGCGGGATTTCAATTTGTGTACAAAGCAATGGGGACATATATATCTGGGCAGCGCTGGGAATTAGGGGGGGATAAATCTCGCGCACATCCCTGATCTCGCGATATTTGACGTGTTAAAAATGGTTATTTAATGATGACTAAAATTTTAACAATTTAAAATTCTATATTTTTAAAGGAAGTCAAACCTTCCTAAAACTACCCATTTCTGAACATAAAATATTAAGGATTAACAAATTAGTTACTTTGATATCGCATTTTTAGCATCGCGGGATTTCAATTTTGTGTACAAAGCAATGGGGACATATATATCTGGGCAGCGCTGGGAATTATGGGGGTGAAATCTCGCGCGCACATCCCTGATCTCGCGATATTTGACGTGTTAAAATGGTTATTTAATGATGACTAAAATTTTAACAATTTAAAATTCTATATTTTAAGGAAGTCAAACCTTCCTAAAACTACCCATTTCTGAACATAAAATATTAAGGATTAACAAATTAGTTACTGTGATATCGCATTCTTAGCATCGCGGGATTTCAATTTTGTGTACAAAGCAATGGGTCATATATATCTGGGCAGCGCTGGGAATTAGGGGGGAATATCTCGCGCGCACATCCCTGATCTCGCGATATTTGACGTGTTAAAAATGGTTATTTAATGATGACTAAAATTTTAACAATTTAAAATTCTATATTTTTAAGGGAAGTCAAACCTTCCTAAAACTACCCATTTCTGAACATAAAATATTAAGGATTAACAAATTAGTTACTTTGATATCGCATTTTTAGCATCGCGGGATTTCAATTTTGTGTACAAAGCAATGGGGACATATATATCTGGGCAGCGCTGGGAATTAGGGGGTGAAATCTCGCGCGCGCACATCCCTGATCTCGCGATATTTGACGTGTTAAAAATGGTTATTTAATGATGACTAAAATTTTAACAATTTAAAATTCTATATTTTTAAGGAGATCAAACCTTCCTAAAACTACCCATTTCTGAACATAAAATATTAAGGATTAACAAATTAGTTACTTTGATATCGCATTTTTAGCATCGCGGGATTTCAATTTTGTGTACAAAGCAATGGGGACATATATATCTGGGCAGCGCTGGGAATTAGGGGTGAAATCTCGCGCGCACATCCCTGATCTCGCGATATTTGACGTGTTAAAAATGGTTATTTAATGATGACTAAAATTTTAACAATTTAAAATTCTATATTTTTAAGGGAAGTCAAACCTTCCTAAAACTACCCATTTCTGAACATAAAATATTAAGGATTAACAAATTAGTTACTTTGATATCGCATTTTTAGCATCGCGGGATTTCAATTTTGTGTACAAAGCAATGGGGACATATATATCTGGGCAGCGCTGGGAATTGGGGGGTGAAATCTCGCGCGCACATCCCTGATCTCGCGATATTTGACGTGTTAAAAATGGTTATTTAATGATGACTAAAATTTTAACAATTTAAAATTCTATATTTTTAAGGTAAGTCAAACCTTCCTAAAACTACCCATTTCTGAACATAAAATATTAAGGATTAACAAATTAGTTACTTTGATATCGCATTTTTAGCATCGCGGGATTTCAATTTTGTGTACAAAGCAATGGGGACATATATATCTGGGCAGCGCTGGGAATTAGGGGGGAAATCTCTCGCGCACATCCCTGATCTCGCGATATTTGACGTGTTAAAAATGGTTATTTAATGATGACTAAAATTTTAACAATTTAAAATTCTATATTTTAAGGAAGTCAAACCTTCCTAAAACTACCCATTTCTGAACATAAAATATTAAGGATTAACAAATTAGTTACTTTGATATCGCATTTTTAGCATCGCGGGATTTCAATTTTGTGTACAAAGCAATGGGGACATATATATCTGGGCAGCGCTGGGAATTAGGGGTGAAATCTCGCGCGCACATCCCTGATCTCGCGATATTTGACGTGTTAAAATGGTTATTTAATGATGACTAAAATTTTAACACTTAAAAATTCTATATTTTTAAGGGAAGTCAAACCTTCCTAAAACTACCCATTTCTGAACATAAAATATTAAGGATTAACAAATTAGTTACTTTGATATCGCATTTTTAGCATCGCGGGATTTCAATTTTGTGTACAAAGCAATGGGGACATATATATCTGGGCAGCGCTGGGAATTAGGGGGTGAAATCTCGCGCGCACATCCCTGATCTCGCGATATTTGACGTGTTAAAAATGGTTATTAATAATGACTAAAATTTTATCAATTTAAAATTCTACATTTTTAAGGGAAGTCAAACCTTCCTAAAACTACCCATTTCTGAACATAAAATATTAAGGATTAACAAATTAGTTACTTTGATATCGCATTTTTAGCATCGCGGGATTTCAATTTTGTGTACAAAGCAATGGGGACATATATATCTGGGCAGCGCTGGGAATTAGGGGGTGAAATCTCGCGCACATCCCTGATCTCGCGATATTTGACGTGTTAAAAATGGTTATTTAATGATGACTAAAATTTTAACAATTTAAAATTCTATATTTTTAAGGGAAGTCAAACCTTCCTAAAACTACCCATTTCTGAACATAAAATATTAAGGATTAACAAATTAGTTACTTTGATATCGCATTTTTAGCATCGCGGGATTTCAATTTTGTGTACAAAGCAATGGGGACATATATATCTGGGCAGCGCTGGGAATTAGGGGGTGAAATCTCGCGCGCACATCCTGATCTCGCGATATTTGACGTGTTAAAAATGGTTATTTAATGATGACTAAAATTTTAACAATTTAAAATTCTATATTTTTAAGGGAAGTCAAACCTTCCTAAAACTACCATTTCTGAACATAAAATATTAAGGATTAACAAATTAGTTACTTTGATATCGCATTTTTAGCATCGCGGGATTTCAATTTTGTGTACAAAGCAATGGGGACATATATATCTGGGCAGCGCTGGGAATTGGGGGGTGAAATCTCGCGCACATCCCTGATCTCGCGATATTTGACGTGTTAATAATGGTTATTTAATGATGACTAAAATTTTAACAATTTAAAATTCTATATTTTTTAAGGAAGCCAAACCTTCCTAAAACTACCCATTTCTGAACATAAAATATTAAGGATTAACAAATTAGTTACTTTGATATCGCATTTTTAGCATCGCGGGATTTCAATTTTGTGTACAAAGCAATGGGGACATATATATCTGGCCAGCGCTGGGGATTAGGGGGTGAAATCTCGCGCGCATCCCTGATCTCGCGATATTGGACGTGTTAAAAATGGTTATATAATGATGACTAAAATTTTAATAATTTAAAATTATATATTTTTAAGAAAGTTCAAACCTTCCTAAAACTACCCATTTCTGAACATAAAATATTAAGGATTAACAAATTAGTTACTTTGATATCGCATGTTTAGCATCGCGGGATTTCAATTTTGTGTACAAAGCAATGGGGACATATATATCTGGGCAGCGCTGGGAATTAGGGGGGTGAAATCTCGCGCGAACATCCCTGATCACGCGATATTTGACGTGTTAAAATGGTTGTTAATGATGACTAAAATTTTAACAATTTAAAATTCTATATTTTAAGGAAGTCAAACCTTCCTAAAACTACCCATTTCTGAACATAAAATATTAAGGATTAACAAATTAGTTACTTTGATATCGCATTTTTAGCATCGCGGGATTTCAATTTTGTGTACAAAGCAATGGGGACATATATATCTGGGCAGCGCTGGGAATTAGGGGGTGAAATCTCGCGCGCACATCCCTGATCTCGCGATATTTGACGTGTTAAAAATGGTTATTTAATGATGACTAAAATTTTAACAATTTAAAATTCTATATTTTTAAAGGAAGTCAAACCTTCCTAAAACTACCCATTTCTGAACATAAAATATTAAGGATTAACAAATTAGTTACTTTGATATCGCATTTTTAGCATCGTGGGATTTCAATTTTGTGTACAAAGCAATGGGGACATATATATCTGGGCAGCGCTGGGAATTAGGGGGGTGAAATCTCGCACGCACATCCCTGATCTCGCGATATTTGACGTGTTAAAAATGGTTGTTAATGATGACTAAAATTTTAACAATTTAAAATTCTATATTTTTTAAGGAAGTCAAACCTTCCTAAAACTACCCATTTCTGAACATAAAATATTAAGGATTAACAAATTAGTTACTTTGATATCGCATTTTTAGCATCGCGGGATTTCAAATTTTGTGTACAAAGCAATGGGGACATATATATCTGGGCAGCGCTGGGAATTAAGGGGGTGAAATCTCGCGCGCACATTCCTGTTCTCGCGATATTTGACGTGTTAAAATGCTTATTTAATGATGACTAAAATTTTAACAATTTAAAATTCTATATTTTAAGGAAGTCAAACCTTCCTAAAACTACCCATCTCTGAACATAAAATATTAAGGATTAACAAATTAGTTACTTTGATATCGCATTTTTAGCATCGCGGGATTTCAATTTTGTGTACAAAGCAATGGGGACATATATATCTGGGCAGCGCTGGGAATTAGGGGGTGAAATCTCGCGCACATCCTGATCTCCCGATATTTGACGTGTTAAAAATGGTTATTAATGATGACTAAAATTTTAACAATTTAAAATTCTATATTTTTAAGGGAAGTCAAACCTTCCTAAAACTACCCATTTCTGAACATAAAATATTAAGGATTAACAAATTAGTTACTTTGATATCGCATTTTTAGCATCGCGGGATTTCAATTTTGTGTACAAAGCAATGGGGACATATATATCTGGGCAGCGCTGGGAATTGGGGGTGAAATCTCGCGCACATCCCTGATCTCGCGATATTTGACGTGTTAAAAATGGTTATTTAATGATGACTAAAATTTTAACAATTTAAAATTCTATAACCTTCCTAAAACTACCTATTTCTGAACATAAAATATTAAGGATTAACAAATTAGTTACTTTGATATCGCATTTTTAGCATCGCGGGATTTCAATTTTGTGTACAAAGCAATGGGGACATATCTGGGCAGCGCTGGGAATTGGGGGTGAAGTCTCGCGCACATCCCTGATCTCGCGATATTTGACGTGTTAAAAATGGTTATTTAATGATGACTAAAATTTTAACAATTTAAAATTCTATATTTTTCAGGGAAGTCAAACCTTCCTAAAACTACCCATTTCTGAACATAAAATATTAAGGATTAACAAATTAGTTACTTTGATATAGCATTTTTAGCATCGCGGGATTTCAATTTTGTGTACAAAGCAATGGGGACATATATATCTGGGCAGCGCTGGGAATTAGGGGGTGAAATCTCGCGCGCACATCCCTGATCTCGCGATATTTGACGTGTTAAAAATGGTTATTTAATGACTAAAATTTTAACAATTTAAAATTCTATATTTTTAAGGGAAGTCAAACCTTCCTAAAACTACCCATTTCTGAACATAAAATATTAAGGATTAACAAATTAGTTACTTTGATATCGCATTTTTAGCATCGCGGGATTTCAATTTTGTGTACAAAGCAATGGGGACATATATATCTGGGCAGCGCTGGGAATTAGGGGGTGAAATCTCGCGCGCACATCCCTGATCTCGCGATATTTGACGTGTTAAAATGGTTTATTTAATAATAAAATTTTAACAATTTAAAATTCTATATTGTAAAAGTGAATTCAAACCTTCCTAAAACTACCCATTTCTGAACATAAAATATTAAGGATTAACAAATTAGTTACTTTGATATCGCATTTTTAGCATCGCGGGATTTCAATTTTGTGTACAAAGCAATGGGGACATATATATCTGGGCAGCGCTGGGAATTAGGGGTGAAATCTCGCGCGCACATCCCTGATCTCGCGATATTTGACGTGTTAAAAATGGTTATTTAATGATGACTAAAATTTTAACAATTTAAAATTCTATATTTTTAAGGGAAGTCAAACCTTCCTAAAACTACCCATTTCTGAACATAAAATATTAAGGATTAACAAATTAGTTACTTTGATATCGCATTTTAGCATCGCGGGATTTCAATTTTGTGTACAAAGCAATGGGGACATATATATCTGGGCAGCGCTGGGAATTAGGGGGTGAAATCTCGCGCGCACATCCCTGATCTCGCGATATTTGACGTGTTAAAATGGTTATTTAATGATGACTAAAATTTTAACAATTTAAAATTCTATATTTTAAGGAAGTCAAACCTTCCTAAAACTACCCATTTCTGAACATAAAATATTAAGGATTAACAAATTAGTTACTTTGATATCGCATTTTTAGCATCGCGGGATTTCAATTTTGTGTACAAAGCAATGGGGACATATATATCTGGGCAGCGCTGGGAATTAGGGGGTGAAATCTCGCGCGCACATCCCTGATCTCGCGATATTTGACGTGGTAAAAATGGTTATTTAATGATGACTAAAATTTTAACAATTTAAAATTCTATATTTTTAAGGGAAGTCAAACCTTCCTAAAACTACCCATTTCTGAACATAAAATATTAAGGATTAACAAATTAGTTACTTTGATATCGCATTTTTAGCATCGCGGGATTTCAATTTTGTGTACAAAGCAATGGGGACATATATATCTGGGCAGCGCTGGGAATTAGGGGGTGAAATCTCGCGCACATCCCTGATCTCGCGATATTTGACGTGTTAAAAATGGTTATTTAATGATGACTAAAATTTTAACAATTTAAAATTCTATATTTTTAAGGAAAGTCAAACCTTCCTAAAACTACCCATTTCTGAACATAAAATATTAAGGATTAACAAATTAGTTACTTTGATATCGCATTTTTAGCATCGCGGGATTTCAATTTTGTGTACAAAGCAATGGGGACATATATATCTGGGCAGCGCTGGGAATTAGGGGGTGAAATCTCGCGCGCACATCCCTGATCTCGCGATATTTGACGTGTTAAAATGGTTATTTAATGATGACTAAAATTTTAACAATTTAAAATTCTATATTTTTAAGGAAGTCAAACCTTCCTAAAACTACCCATTTCTGAACATAAAATATTAAGGATTAACAAATTAGTTACTTTGATATCGCAGTTTAGCATCGCGGGATTTCAATTTTGTGTACAAAGCAATGGGGACATATATATCTGGGCAGCGCTGGGAATTAAGGGGGTGAAATCTCGCGCGCACATCCCTGATCTCGCGATATTTGACGTGTTAAAATGGTTATTTAATGATGACTAAAATTTTAACAATTTAAAATTCTATATTTTTAAGGGAAGTCAAACCTTCCTAAAACTACCCATTTCTGAACATAAAATATTAAGGATTAACAAATTAGTTACTTTGATATCGCATTTTTAGCATCGCGGGATTTCAATTTTGTGTACAAAGCAATGGGGACATATATATCTGGGCAGCGCTGGGAATTAGGGGGTGAAATCTCGCGCGCACATCCCTGATCTCGCGATATTTGACGTGTTAAAAATGGTTATTTAATGATGACTAAAATTTTAACAATTTAAAATTCTATATTTTTAAGGGAAGTCAAACCTTCCTAAAACTACCATTTCTGAACATAAAATATTAAGGATTAACAAATTAGTTACTTTGATATCGCATTTTTAGCATCGCGGGATTTCAATTTTGTGTACAAAGCAATGGGGACATATATATCTGGGCAGCGCTGGGAATTAGGGGGGGTGAAATCTCGCGCACATCCCTGATCTCGCGATATTTGACGTATTAAAATGGTTATTTAATGATGACTAAAATTTTAACAATTTAAAATTCTATATTTTAAGGGAAGTCAAACCTTCCTAAAACTACCCATTTCTGAACATAAAATATTAAGGATTAACAAATTAGTTACTTTGATATCGCATTTTTAGCATCGCGGGATTTCAATTTTGTGTACAAAGCAATGGGGACATATATATCTGGGCAGCGCTGGGAATTAGGGGGTGAAATCTCGCGCACATCCCTGATCTCGCGATATTTGACGTGTTAAAAATGGTTATTTAATGAATACAATTTTAACAATTTAAAATTCTATATGTTTAAGGGAAGTCAAACCTTCCTAAAACTACCCATTTCTGAACATAAAATATTAAGGATTAACAAATTAGTTACTTTGATATCGCATTTTTAGCATCGCGGGATTTCAATTTTGTGTACAAAGCAATGGGGACATATATATCTGGGCAGCGCTGGGAATTGGGGGTGAAATCTCGCGCGCACATCCCTGATCTCGCGATATTTGACGTGTTAAAAATGGTTATTTAATGATGACTAAAATTTTAACAATTTAAAATTCTATATTTTAAGGGAAGTCAAACCTTCCTAAAACTACCCATTTCTGAACATAAAATATTAAGGATTAACAAATTAGTTACTTTGATATCGCATTTTAGCATCGCGGGATTTCAATTTTGTGTACAAAGCAATGGGGACATATATATCTGGGCAGCGCTGGGAATTAGGGGGTGAAATCTCGCGCGCACATCCCTGATCTCGCGATATTTGACGTGTTAAAAATGGTTATTTAATGATGACTAAAATTTTAACAATTTAAAATTCTATATTTTCTTCCTAAAACTACCCATTTCTGAACATAAAATATTAAGGATTAACAAATTAGTTACTTTGATATCGCATTTTTAGCATCGCGGGATTTCAATTTTGTGTACAAAGCAATGGGGACATATATATCTGGGCAGCGCTGGGAAATAGGGGGTGAAATCTCTTGCGCACATCCCTGATCTCGCGATATTTGACGTGTTTAAAATGGTTATTTAATGACTAAAATTTTAACAATTTTAAAATTCTATATTTTTAAGGGAAGTCAAACCTTCCTAAAACTACCCATTTCTGAACATAAAATATTAAGGATTAACAAATTAGTTACTTTGATATCGCATTTTTAGCATCGCGGGATTTCAATTTTGTGTACAAAGCAATGGGGACATATATATCTGGGCAGCGCTGGGAATTAGGGGTGAAATCTCGCGCGCACATCCCTGATCTCGCGATATTTGACGTGTTAAAAATGGTTATTTAATGATGACTAAAATTTTAACAATTTAAAATTCTATATTTTTAAGGGAAGTCAAACCTTCCTAAAACTACCCATTTCTGAACATAAAATATTAAGGATTAACAAATTAGTTACTTTGATATCGCATTTTTAGCATCGCGGGATTTCAATTTTGTGTACAAAGCAATGGGGACATATATATCTGGGCAGCGCTGGGAATTAGGGGGTGAAATCTCGCGCGCACATCCCTGATCTCGCGATATTTGACGTGTTAAAACGGTTATTTAATGATGACTAAAATTTTAACAATTTAAAATTCTATATTTTAAGGAAGTCAAACCTTCCTAAAACTACCATTTCTGAACATAAAATATTAAGGATTAACAAATTAGTTACTTTGATATCGCATTTTTAGCATCATGAGATTTCAATTTTGTGTACAAAGCAATGGGGACATATATATCTGGGCAGCGCTGGGAATTGGGGGGTGAAATATCTCGCGCACAACACTGATCTCTCGATATTTGACGTATTAAAAATGGTTATTTAATTATGACTAAAACTTTAACAATTTAAAATTCTATATTTTAAGGAAGTGAAACCTTCCTAAAACTACCCATTTCTGAACATAAAATATTAAGGATTAACAAATTAGTTACTTTGATATCGCATTTTTAGCATCGCGTGATTTCAATTTTGTGTACAAAGCAATGGGGACATATATATCTGGGCAGCGCTGGGAATTAGGGGCGGTGAAATCTCGGGCGCACATCCCTGATCTCGCGATATTTGACGTGTTAAAAATGGTTATTTAATGATGACTAAAATTTTAACAATTTAAAATTCTATATTTTATAGGAAGTCAAACCTTCCTAAAACTACCCATTTCTGAACATAAAATATTAAGGATTAACAAATTAGTTACTTTGATATCGCATTTTAGCTTCTCGTGATTTCAATGTTGTGTACAAAGCAATGGGGACATATGTATCTGGCCCGCGCGGGGCCATCGGGGGGGGGTGAAATCTCGCGCGCATCCCTGATCTCGCGATATTTGACGTGTTAAAAATGGTTATTTAATGATGACTAAAATTTTAACAATTTAAAATTCTATATTTTTAAGGGAAGTCAAACCTTCCTAAAACTACCCATTTCTGAACATAAAATATTAAGGATTAACAAATTAGTTACTTTGATATCGCATTTTTAGCATCGCGGGATTTCAATTTTGTGTACAAAGCAATGGGGACATATATATCTGGGCAGCGCTGGGAATTAGTCGGGGGTGAAATCTCGCGCTCCCTGATCTCGCGATATTTGACGTGTTAAAATGGTTATTTAATGATGACTAACTTTTAACAATTTAAAATTCTATATTTTAAGGTAAGTCAAACCTTCCTAAAACTACCCATTTCTGAACATAAAATATTAAGGATTAACAAATTAGTTACTTTGATATCGCATTTTTAGCATCGCGGGATTTCAATTTTGTGTACAAAGCAATGGGGACATATACAGTGCGTATCAAAAAAAAGGTAATCCGAATTCAGGGCGTTAATATGCCAAGGTTATTTAGTTTGACAATTTACATGTAGTGTACCAAAGAAGAGGAACTCCTCAGCTTTCCATTGATACCTGTATCGATCCATTGCTGTCACACATGGCCGAGTACATTGTTATTGAAAATGGCAAATTCAAATCGCATTTTTGCAAGTTTGGGTAATCAGTTCAAGGCAGTCTGAAATGGACGCATCACTTGACTGCCTAGATGATTATGTAAGATTTTTAAGCTGGTGCGGTAATCGTCTGTTACGACATCCTTTTCTTCAAGTTGGGTATTTAAGAAGGGCCTGGGTTTAGGGACAGGTAGTTGGAAAGATGGTACAACTAACGACTGAACAGCGAGTTTTCGTGATTACAACATTTCACCAAACTCACAGTTTGCAGCAAACTCGCGATGCTTTCAGGGAACGTTTCCCAGAACGGGAGCCCCAGCAGCCAAAACCATCTGGGCGAATGTTAGAAAATATCAAGAGTATGGCACTAGCCTCAACCGCAACAAGGGAATTCTGGCGGGAGGCGCACCGGGCGATCAGAAGGGAACATTGCAGCAGTAAGGCAGCAACTTTTGGAGCATCCTAGGGACACCAGCGCAAGGCGAAATGGGCTGAGATTGCCTTCGGCGACATTCAACAGAATCACGAGATTGGACCTCCACCAGCATCCATATCAGATTCATCCGACATCAACTTACGCCAGGAGATTTTGCTAGAAGGCTGGCGTTTGCCAGATGGTTGATAGCCCGTACCGAGAGAGATGTCAATTTTCTGCGGAATCTCGTAATCGGCGACAAGCTGCTTTCTCCATGAACGGCAAGGTCAATACGCATAATGTTCTTGAATATGCACCAGCAAGACACCCCCAGAATTCAATTTTGAGGTTAACATGAGTCGACAAAAGTGGACTGTTTGGTTAGGACTTTGTGGAAGTGGTCAGCTGATCGGACCGTTTTTCTTTCAAAGGAATGTCAATGGTAACATGTATCTGCAGATGCTCAATGATAACGTTTTACCGCAGCTGCAGGAACACTTTGAGCGACAGGTTCGTGGGGTCTTCAGACAACTCTGGTGGGCCCAAGATGGCGCCCCAGCACATCGCCTTATCGCTGTCCGAGATCGTCTGAGGGAACTCTTTGGCGAACGAGTCATCGCCGTCAACCATGAGGTGGAATGGCCACCAAGATCACCTGACCTCACACCATGTGACTATTTCCTTTGGGGACATTTGAAGAACAAGGTGTTTGCAACTCCTCCCCGTGATCTTGATGAATTGCAGGGCCGTATTCGAAATGAAGTGGATGCTTTACGCAATAATCCGGCTATGGTGAGACGAGCAGTGCAGGACATGCTCCGTCGCTGTCAGCTTTGTGTCGAAAGGGGAGGTGGACATGTTGAAGGTGTGGGTGCATAAAAGGGCAATGTTAGAAGAGATTCTTCTTGAATAATGTCCAGTCATTCCTAAAGAAAATCTGGTTTATCATACTGACTTTCACTAATTATCCTGCCTTGCACTAGTAGTATATACAATGGGGGTTCTGGCGCACTTTTCGCTGGAGCCCCCAATCGAGCAAAAACGGCCCCCATCCCAGTTCCAGCTAGGGCACGTTGTATAGGAAATGGGGGGTTCTGGGACACTTTTTTTTCTCGGACGTTCTTTTAGAGATACGCATGACAGTTGTGTACCTGAGGTATTTACATCGCAACATGAAGGGCTATAATATTTGCGACTGGATAAAAGTTGGTGAACGAGCTCTTTGTGGAAAGAGCTGTTGCGGCACTTACTGTAAGGTTCACCGGTTTAAGATCCGCAAAGGCCGTAAGATTCCGGTACCATGTAAATCTTGTGGGAAAGGCGTACAGAGTGAGATACCACTATGCCGCACCTGTGGCCGAGATAAGGTTCGGCTTTTCCAGCATATAACTACAGAGAAAGAGGGCCAGGCATCAGTTCTCGTTGGTGCTGGCTCAGCTTCTCTGTAGCTCGGACCCCTATTAGAGAGTGGTGTAAGCTGGATACTCAGCCGACAACATGACTACAATGGATGAATACATTGACCAGCTGTTGGCTGAAACGCAAACGCCGGAGCTGGTCCAGAGGACCTCAATGGATGAATACATTGACCAGCTGTTGGCTGAAATGGAAACGCCGGAGCTGGTCCAGAGCGTTGTTCACAACATCTTGGATGAGCCCATTTTCTGAAACAGTTAAGGAGCGCTTACTCAAGCCTTTGCTTCCAAGAAATACCGGCCCACCTCCTCGCAAAGTTAAGGAGAGGAAAAGGAAGGCCATTGTGGAGGAGTTTGACCCGAGTCACCTTCCAAAGCTCTTCGAACAACCCAGGACTACCAAAAGGAGATACTGGAAGTGTTACAAGAAGAAGAAGAAGACGACCTGGTCTTCCGACAAACCCCATGGGTAATGAGGGAAATACCTGCGGGGTTGGAAGATGGATACCCCAGGGCATCCCTCGGCGCAGACCCCAAAGCTTTCTTAGAGGTGTGCGCCCCAGATTCACTCAAGCTCGAGGAAGAGATCAAAGCTCTGAACGGGGTGAAGTTTCAGCTCGCCCTCAAGGTCCAGCTTCGGAAGGACAGGCCGGATGGCGCCGAGAGTACACCGATCGCTGTGTTCCGCCACAAGCAGGAGGCTCTTCTCCAGGCCAGTGAGATCAACGAGGCACTGGACAAGGCCCTCACCCATCCTGGAGACACTGGAGAAGTGGACGCAGAGAGGCTCGGGGTGGGCTGTAGACAGAGTGAGCACTCTATGGCTGGACATCGCCAGATATCAGCCCCTGAGAGGAGGCTCCTTCATTCCACTGCCCGCAGCCGTGAGGAACAAGAAAGCAGTGGTGAACGTGAAGAATAAGGATGACCACTGCCTCCGATGGGCACTCCGATCAGC
>CM055820.1:29685366-29755737 GCA_029582265.1 Zoroaster sp. YZ-2022
CGTCGTGTGTCCCAATCAAATCATCAGCCCGAGTTCACGTGACTCGTGTTCCACGTGACTATATCATAGTATAAACACGTGATTAGGTTTATTCCTGCATAGTACCGTGGAGAATAAAACCATGTGATTGTGACACGTCATTTGCACTTCGGAAAATGTGACTGAGTTTGGATTGTACTCACACTATTTTAAATAAACGTCACAAGGTTTATCAAGAGTAGTGTATGTGTTTTGTCACTAGACAAGAGTCCCAGTATGGTATATTAGATTAGTGTCCCAATCCCCCAACATTGATCGAGCCACTGCCGATCCATGCTTTGATTTATTTCATGACTAATGTGAGCACAGAGCACCTGCAATTACTGCAAATGTTATTTTGTTGTCGATTTTTAAGGTAACGCCCATATTCTGCATATATTTAAATATGAATGATATAATGTCGTTGCGCCAGCCAGAGTCACAGACCACCATAGATAGACAGTGAGACGTTAACACTGTCTACACATTGTTAGATCAAATACCCAATTCAATCCCCAGCACTTAATCCGTCTGAATATATTTCTTTGAGTGGCAGTGGATTTTAAACAACGACTTGTTAGGCGGCTCCTTTGTGATATGACAGTCGGCTTACCACAGAAGTAGTTCGATTTTGTTTCTCACTTCCGAAAGCTGAAGACTTCCTAATTTTTTTCCATGGAATTTCAGACACGACTGACAATCAAGGATTTTTCTTAATCGCGATATATTTTTTTCTTCGTGATATATATTTTTTCATCGCGATATATTTTTTTCATCGCGATTTGCTGATATCTCGATAATTTGAAAAGTTCTTGATATCATAATCGAATAAAAAAAATATTGCGATATTCGATATTATCGTGTCATCGCCCAAGCCTAGTATACGATGACTTCCTCAGTCATGTCAGTCTGATTTTGTCAACTCCCCCATAAGTGACCAACACAGTCATTGTACATGCGCAGTGGCAACTAACGTTATAATAGGATCTTTCTATTTTCTGAAGGGGAGGATTTTTTTAGAAGGGAAATAAAGTCCAAAAACCATCATAAAAGTGGATTTTAAAGATCATTTTTGCTTTCTGTACCTCCAAAAAATTGATAGAATCATTTTTTAACTGGTTGGTGGTTGCAAAAGAATCCCCCAAAAACCCTTAAAAAGTGGCAGTCTGATACGACATTCTTTCCATAATATCATAGGCTAGAAAACTAAAAACAGACCTGTTCTGACGTGCGTCGTCTACTCGCATATATTTACATGGTCTATGTATCTTGAGCGTGCAGTAACCCCATGAGATATACATGTAGAACATAATTTCAATGACACACAGCGTGTTAAGCCCATATTTATTTTTCTCTGCATGCTTGACATCACAAGTGTGTCTTAACTTTTTAACAATTTTTTTTTACAAATTCTTTTCGTTTACAGACGGCAACAAAAATGGTTAATTTTGTTGAACTGCAGCGAATTTGTTTTTACTCTAGTGTGATACATCAAGATATTATATTCAACCTTTATAAATATATCCAACTATCGGGAAACATTCAGGGGCACAGAAAACATGAAGAGATGGACAAAAATGGGTGATAAAAGTGAATATTTTGTTTTTAAATAAGTGAGAACAACATTGCAAGATAGTGTACTATTGTGAAAAAACCCTCTCCAATAAGTGTGCTATGAAATGAAAAACATCCTTCATCCTAATTAGTCAACCACCCTTCCTCCCCCGTTCTTGTTACCAACTGATGCACACACTCCTCTCCCCCAACTCCAATGATCCCAGACCCACCGACTCCCACCTGCATGCTACAACGCACTAATCCTCCAGCATCCAGCGTGAGTGCAAATCCTCCAGCAGCCTACTTTAATAAGCAGCGGCATTTCCCAGAGTCCATGCAAAGCTACAGATATAACTGAAAAACAGATATTACTGAAAAACATTTATAAGCATCATAATTGTGGTTTTGGGAAAAGGAAAAAAGTATGGGGTGCCGTTTGTCAATTTTGTCAGTTAATTAGTGAGATATTTATTTTTCTTTGTATGTCAAAAAATAATTTATGCTCCTGTTCAGTTTCTCTTATCGGTTAATGGTTTATCTGATGATATCATTATTTATTAAGCTCATTATAATTGAGCTATTACCAAGGTAAATTATGCTGAAACGCTTCATAATTTAATGGCGCCACAGTTGTTTTCCAAGAGACCCTTATCATGCTTCGGCCATCTTTGTCAGGTTCCCTGACATACAGTTATCATACTGTAAGTATGATTTTAATGCTAATTCTCAATGTATAAAAGGGACCAGACTATTTTCCCTTCCAGCCTCGGTTTGGTCACATGGACTTATATTGATGAAAAAACAAAATGGCTGCACCGTGATAAGGCCCATAAAAAAGTCTCCGGTTTCTGGTCATCGGTCGGCTTCAAAATCGGTGCGGTGACACTCTTTTTTATTGGTGGGGGGGGCCTAATCTATTATTTTTGGCCAACAGGGAAATATGTAATACATGATATATGCGGGGACCAAATTTCCCATATACAAAGTATGGTGGCTAAGAGAGGCCCCACAAATCGGGCAAACGTTCATACCGCTATGTGAAAAACTCATTGACAACACAGCACGGGAGAATTCCAATCGATCCAGCAATTTTGGCTGCAATTGGACATCGTTTCATAGCAAAAGCAAAAAGAAAATAAAAAATGCTGATGCACGGGTCTGAGGCGACGTGCACAGTGGTTTACTCGCAGAACCCTGCCCGCTCCCCCAACCCGTCCCTCCCCCCTCGCTGGTTTACTTGTTGGCATTTTTTAACAGGCAATGACTAACCATTTTATAATGGATAATCGTGCATTACGCATTTGCATCATGTGAGGTACGAGGGTATTTTAACAATTCCGAAGTCATTGAAACACTTTGCCATGTACAAAAAGTCTCTGGTCTCCGTGCGTGTCCGCGTTGACATTTTTTGTTTTCTATGAAACGATGTCCAATTGCAGCCAAAATTGCTGGATCGATTGGAATTCTGCCGTGCTGTGTTTTAAATGACTTTTTTTCACATAGGGCTATGAACGTTTGCCCGATTTGTGAGTCCTCTCTTAGCCACCATACTTTGTATATATGGGAAATTTGGTCTACGCGTATGTATCACCACAACACCGATTTTGAAGCCGACCAATGACCAGAAACCAGAGTCTATATTTTTTTGGCCTAAAGCTGAATCCAAGTTGCTCGTAAGAATAGTATCTATTGGGAACTATCTACTCAGAAACAACTAACTGCAAAATTTGCACACACCAAAAGCAAGATTCATCGCATGTACAGTGTACACTGTACATCTGTGGAAGTCCTTGTTGAGTAGTGATTTCATTGTTAGGCAAGTGACCTTTAGACAACACAGTCTTCCCAACTGTCCTGCTGCCATAGCAACCCTTTATCTGAACATCTGCCCTGGTCGTGATCAATCTTTTCATAATAATCTAAACACAGGGACGTCTTCATCGTCGTCATGTTTCAAAATGCGTTGAACATGCTGTGCATTTTTAATGTATTGGTCTGGACACACTCTCTGTGGATAATATAAAAAAAATCATTTCTGCAATGTGCGTGTGAATCAACTAATTAATTATAATACACTGGAACCACATACGTAGGAGAACTTCAGTTGTTTTTGGATGAGGTGTGTATTGACATTATACAGCTAATTGGTTCAAGGTTGGTGTGTAATGGGAATCTACATTTACAGGTGTGCTTTATCCAGAAGATGTACGTGTACAGTGGTGCGTGTGTGCATGTATGTATGGGGAATTATGTACATGGGCTGTGCTGCTGGTGGTGTTACTGATATGACTGCTGAATCACTCTTCAAAGGAAAGTACAACTGGTGAATTTGCTTGTATTGCATCTAAGCAAGATAACTCCACAAAATTTGCTGTACAAAGTTCAAGATTTTCTATTCAAAATTGGCATTATACGTACAAATTGTCCCTGAAGTATGCCATCGGTAAACTCCCATTCTACTGTGTGTCACTTCATGTGCATGAATAAAGATATGTAAAACGTCTGATTTGTAAAAGTGGCAGCTCATTACTCATTTGGTAATACAGTCTTCAGGAGAAAGACGATCAGAGCATATTGATCGAAACGTTGATTTGTAATCCACCGGTTCTTTTCAGAACTAATTACTACTGAAAAGAGAATTTTATTGCCACCGCAAACAGTCTTTACTTATCCTTTTCTCCATGCAAAGCTACAAATCTTACATTACCTGCTGAACACATGTTCTTTTTTTCAGACATTTATGATCAACATGGTGTAAACATATGATGTCGTCGCTCCATCCACCCTTCACTAGTATAACCCACAAGTAAACCCCCCCTCCATCCACCCCCTTCCTGCCCATCGATGATCATAGTGACGTCATCATGAAGTCCTCCAAGGATAATAACCAGCACCCCTCGGTGTCAGGGTCCCACATCAGCTCCATCCAGCGCCCGATGGCCAAGTACAACAAGCTTTCTAACACCGTCCGGCAGATTACGCCGGGCCCCTGGCAGTGCGCCATGTTCTGCGGAGGCAAGAACTGCAAGCACGATAACCCGGCCAAGTGGACTGAGAAAGAAATGGCTCTGAATGGCCTGAATTCCTCATGGTGAGTATGCAAATTATGATGTGTGTACGATTATACATGCAAGCAAGTTGTCTATCTTGACTGTTTATTTCGGGAGGAGGGCCAAAGTCTTGGTACAGCCAAGCCTTTGAGAAGCCCAGCCAAGCCTAGGCTACCTGGCCTCCTAATCTGTCTTTTGTGAGTCCTAATCCTGTAACAATATAATACCTGCCAATCAACCTAACCAAGATTTCTGGACAGCCTAGCTTAGCCAAGTAATACTCATTATAATCTTTATACTGGCTACAGTTTTGAACAAAAGGCAGCTGAGGTGTCAGTCAAGTCTGTGTTAACAATAAGAGCTATTTAAGATCTATTCATTAGCTAATAAAGGGTTTTTTATGCTTAACTAGGGCATTATATAGACACCTAGGGCATTATATAGACACCTAGGGCATTATATAGACGCCTAGGCCTGGGCAAAGCCTGGCTGGCCTTCTCAAAGACTTGGCTTTACCATGAATTTGGCCCTCCTCCCTTATACAAGAGTTTGTTCTTCCCAAAACCTTTATGTTACAGTGTCATCCACTCTCCCTCCTCTGTGCTTACTATTAACTGATTCAGTTCAGTGAGCACACACTCCTCTCCACCGCCCCCCCCCCCCCCTCACTCCAAGGATCAACAGCTCCACCAGTTCCCACCTGCACGCAACAACGCACTAATTCCCCAAGCATCCAAGTCTTCACACGCAAATCCCCCCAGCAGTCTACATGTACATCTCCCAGAGTCCAGGGCCGATATTCATAAAAGCCTGCTAACTTAGCAGCCAACTAGGCCTTAGCAGCCTGCTAAATCCATAGTTTCCTGCTCCGCGGTTACCAACTAATTTTGTATTCATAAAACCTTGCTAAGAATGTTGCCAGCTAGATATTTCTAGCAGGCAGCTAGGACGTTAGGCAGTTCGCGAAACCACAAAATCGGAGAATGGCAATTTGCATTTCAATAGGGTATGGTGTTGTTTTGGACTGGCAAGACCAAGATGGGTCAAATGACTTTTAAGAACAGCAGTAAATCCTGTACATGAGGCCTATATGTAACCCACAAATGATTTAGTTGCCAACTAGTGACTTAGAGACACCCCAGATCAACTCTAGTGTTAGCAGCCAACTTAGGAAAGTTTTATGAATGTCACTTAGCTTCCAACTAGGCTTAGCTGTCAACTAGGGGCCACTTTAGTTGCCAACTAGGCTTAGCAAGCTTTTATGAACTTCGGCCCTGCACTCTCCTGAAGATGATCAGAGCATACTGATCGAAACATCGTGTTTTAACCACTGGGTTCTTTTCAGAACTATTTACTACTCAAAAAAAGAGAGAATTTCTACATGGTGTCACCACAAACAGTCTTTACTTACAGTGTCTTTTGTTCATTTTTTTCTTCATAGATAATACTAATTAGTATCAATCTTCCGTAACATGAAGATATGATTTTGAAAAGTGAAATTATTGCCAATAAGTTTATCAAAAAATGTACTCTTTCCCTAGGGCCCCCCCAAAAATGTCTCGGGTTTCTGGTCTCCGCGTCACCTCAGACCCACGCATAGGCATTTTTAATTTTCTTTTTGTTTGCTATGAAACGATGTCCAATTGCAGCCAAAATTGCTGGATCGATTGGAATTCCTGTCGTGCTGTGTTTTAAATTACTTTTTCACATGGGGGTATGAATGTTTGCCCGATTTGTGAGGCCTCTCTTAGCCACCATACTTTGTACATGTATATGGGAAATTTGGTCCCCACGCATACATGTATTCATGGACGGATCCAGAACATTTTTTAGGGGGGGGGGGACTGAGAATCAAAAACAATTATTTTTCAGTACAGTACTATTAGTAGTTCACCTCCTTATGTTTATCCCGCACACTGTGGGAATGGGAGTGCGTTCTCCCCTCCCCTCCCCCTCTCTTTTTTTAAAATTTTTATTTAAATTTTTATTTTTTTAAACGATTTTAGGGGGGGCTACAGCCCCCTTAGCCCCCCCTGGATCCGCCAATGTGTATTACGTATTTCCCTGTTGGCAAAAAGAAAAGATTACCAAAAAAAAAAAAAAAAAAGCACGTCGCCGCACTGATTTTGAAGCCGACCTATGACCAGAAACCGGAGACATATTTTTTAGCATACCATGTCAGAATGATTACAAACAAACTGAAACGACACAATGTTGTGTAAAGCACCGTGTAAATACTTCAATTTGAAATTACAGGTCTCCATGAAATCCGTTCCTTTTCCACTGAATGAGCATTGTTCAATTTTGGAAATAACATTGCATTGCGGTTTTGTATATTCCCAACTTGAACTTTGGATTGGGTCAATAAAACCTATATTGTTTAGTTTCCTCACCAAAAATTGGGGAAAGGTCAATTACTGATATTTGCTTGGAGCCCCTGTTTAAAAACCAAGGATAACTGTTTTTTGTGATGTAGGTGAATTTGATAGCTAGATCAAAACAATGAGAATTCATAGCATATAATAATAATAATAATAATAATAATAATAATAATAATAATAATAATAATAATAATAATAATAATTAATTTATTTATTTTTGTAAGGGTTGGTGACAATATTTTAGCAATGGCAAGACCGTCTTCAGAAGCTATTGAGAAGTACAGCATTGTGGAACAATTTCATCAGTAAGTTATTTTTTACTTATAAATGAGTATATTTTTTCTGTGTGTGTTCGTCATTGTCAAATATCTGAAATGTGTGTATAGCAAATGCTAAGTTGCTATGGCAACTGTTCATTGTGTCATTACAATCGAGCATTCACCACAGGTATTATGCATATCACTAGATGCGCTGTTTTGATCAATCGGAATAAAGAACAATACAATTTTTCAGGTGAACATGACATAAATGCTTTATGAATTCATTTCTAGATTGAATTTTCTTCACGTGAATTACGACAACAATTATCCCATTTTTGAAAAAAATATTACAATTTTACTTGTCCATTAATTGCAATTTGATAATGGCAATTTGCTCTTCACCAACCAAATATACCAATGTTTACTCAGTCATTTCGCGTGTTTGCAAAATGTTTTTTACAGAGTATTTGTACTGCTCCCCCCCCCCCAGAGAGTAGGTTATTGTTGATATATAACCCTGTCTATTATGAAGCAAGATTCAATAAATAAATGATAACTTTGTTGCAGGCACGATATCAAGTCCGTCATCAACCTTCAGAGTCCAGGGGAGCATTCCAGTTGTGGCAATCCTTTACAGAACAGTGGATTTTCATATGAACCTCACCAGTTTATGGACAAGGACAGTACGTGAGCTGGCCTTTTTTTTGTCCTTGTGTGTTTTTGTTTTGTTTTATTTGTAGACTTGTTACTAGTCTGTTACTGTTACCTACTTCAGTAACTGGCTAGACATCCTGCTCGATGCGATGACATCCATCAGTTGTCCAAGTGGGAAGCTGCCCTAACCCCCTTCAGTAACTGGCTAGATACCCTGCTCAATGCAACGACATCCATCAGTTGTCCGAGCCGAGTGTGAAGCTGCCCGAACCCCCTAGACACCCTGCTCAATGCAACAACATCCATCAGTTGTCCAAGTGTGAAGCTGCCCTAACCCCATTCAGTAACTGGCTAGATACCCTACTTAATGCAACAACATCCATCAGTTATCCAAGTGTGAAGCTTCCCTAACCCCCTTCAGTAACTGGCTAGATAACCTACTTAATGCAACAACATCCATCAGTTGTCCATAGGTGAAGCTGCCCTAACCCCCTTCAGTAACTGGCTAGACACCCTACTTAATGCAACAACATCCATCAGTTGTCCATAGGTGAAGCTGCCCTAACCCCCTTCAGTAACTGTCTAGATAACCTACTCAATGCAACAACATCCATCAGTTGTCCAAGTGTGAAGCTGCCCTAACCCCCTTCAGTAACTGGCTAGATACCCTGCTTAATGCAACGACATCCATCAGTTGTCCGAGTGTGAAGCTGCCCTAACCCCCTTCAATAACTGCTAGACAGCCTGCTCAATGCAACAACATCCATCAGTTGTCCAAGTGTGAAGCTGCCCTAACCCCCTTCAGTAACTGGCTAGACACCCTGCTCAATGCAACAACATCCATCAGTTGTCCCAAGTGTGAAGCTGCCCTAACCCCCTTCAGTAACTGGCCAGACATAGGGCCAATGATTTTCCGCAATCGCGGAAAACGGACGGAATTCGCGGAATTTGCTCCTCGAAACGGAAAATGGGATTTGAATCTGAAGGAAATAACTTCTGCAATTTTATTGATAAAAAACATAATTTTGTAAAATGTATTGGTCCAAAACGAATTGTTGATGATTAATTCAACCAGATTCAACAGATGAGCCACATAACAAATGCGTGTTGGCAAGATTAGAGCAACAAATCATTGTTACGAATCACCATTAGCGAGCGTGACAGACATGTACGCCGTAGCTTTCGGTCAGCGCACGGGTGAAAATCATCACACTTACGGTATGCTCTCGCAGGTGTCTTTTGCAACATCGGCAGGTTTATTTTTCTCTGTTCAATCATCAACCATTCTTTTATATCTAACTTTGGCTCTAGTGAAATGTATGTTGTGCTTACTCACTTATACAGGTCCAAAAACCTACCGTAAACTATCCTATTTTGACACTAGTTAACGTGAAAAAAATGGCGGACATAAATTTCGCTTTGGCTACAACAATCATGTGATGTGTGACGTCGTGGCGTATACAGCTGTTGCATGTTTCTTATGTGTGTGTGGTGGCGGTGCAGTATTAATGACTGAGGAAGTTAAATACTACGTCTGTAAATAGATCGGCCGTTGATAAAATAGCAATATTTTTTGGCAATTTTCCCACACTTATGACAACTATAATTTACTCAAAGATCAGTTTAGTGCAATGAATATCATTTTATACTTGCCTGCATGCCTGAAAAACAACTGGCAAACAACTGGCAATAAGACACATTTCAAGCATAAAACAACTGTGACCCTTTGCTAGTTAATTATTAAACAATGCAATCACATTTACAATTTTATGTACTGTCTGTATACAGGGTGTATGTTTAAATGCACTTTTATGTATTGAAAAAAATGTGAAACGGAATTTTTCAGCCTGAAACGGAATTTAAGATTTTTGAAAACGGAATTTGCACTTTTCTGAAACGGAAAATCATTGGCCCTACAGACACCCTGCTCAATGCAACAACATCCATCAGTTGTCCCAAGTGTGAAGCCTGCAGAGTGCAACAAGATCCATCAGCAAGAACAAAAGATCTCTTGTTAACATTTGTTGCATTCTGTTGCATTCCACATGGTTAGGGTTCATAATTTTGATGCTATTTTAAAGACATGTTTTGCTATTTCGTCAGCAATTCTATTTTTTTAACTGTCCATTTCTATTTTCTTTGTAAAGGGCCATTTTATTACTTAACAAATTATGTATATTTCAAAAAGTAATTTACCAAAGCATTATAAAGCATTATGTAGGTATTATTATTTGAACCACAGTAAATTCATCAAACTGTGTAATCAAAATCCTCCTACATTCGGTACAATTTTCCATCGAGTTGACCGACTATACAAACACGAGACAACCGTCTGTTTATGAATGGTGGATTAGCTGTGTAGATAACAGTACCATGTACAGTTTAGATGCATTCACCACACAGTACCATTTGACAACTGTCTGTTTATGAATGGTGGATAAGCTGTGTAGATAACAGTACCATGTACAGTTTAGATGCATTCACCACACAGTACCATTTGACAACTGTCTGTTTATGAATGGTGGATAAGCTGTGTAGATAACAGTACCACGTACAGTTTAGATGCATTCACCACACAGTACCATTTGACAACTGTCTGTTTATGAATGGTGGATAAGCTGTGTAGATAACAGTGCCATGTACAGTTTAGATGCATTCACCACACAGTACCATTTGACAACTGTCTGTTTATGAATGGTGGATAAGCTGTGTAGATAACAGTACCACGTACAGTTTAGATGCATTCACCACACAGTACCATTTGACAACTGTCTGTTTATGAATGGTGGATAAGCTGTGTAGATAACAGTACCATGTACAGTTTAGATGCATTCACCACACAGTACCATTTGACAACTGTCTGTTTATGAATGGTGGATAAGCTGTGTAGATAACGGTACCATGTACAGTTTAAATGCATTCACCACACAGTGCCATTAGACAACTGTCTGTTTATGAATGGTGGATAAGCTGTGTAGATAACGGTACCATGTACAGTTTAGATGCATTCACCACACAGTGGCATAGTACCGTTATCATTCAAAACCATTTGAATGATATTGAATGATCAATTAACAGGAGGGTTAATCCATTCACTTCCTTCCTTCTTTGTTCTTGTCCTGGTAAATTATTTTGACATGACTATTTGGTAGTTATATAATTTATTTCTATTCCAAACAAAAAGCAGTATATCAGGCATGTGATTGGCCAGGATTTTTCCTGATTTCAGGATTCTTTTTTTTTTACAAATCTCCCTTTGCCTCAAAATTTTCTTGACAGAAGAGAAGTAGCCACCAAGGAAAGAATAGAATAGCCTGTATTTTATCCAAAGCTCTAGTTTCTTGTTTGTGGAAAGTCTGTAAATCCTCCAAAATTAAACATCCAGGAGGTTCAGTGGGCTTTGTCCTCTAGACCAAACCATAATTGCTTCTTTCCACCCAGGAATAAATGGGTACCTGTGAGGGCAGAGTTGGTTGTTGTGTTTGATTAGCCCTATATGCGCTGAAATGGCAGCAATTGAGCTGTATACTCCCCAGGGAGCTGAGATGGTTTCAGGAATGATTTATGAGCCTGATGAGCAGGGGTAATAATATAATGCGCCTTGAGCACCAGTTTGGTGGATACGTTGCGCTATGTAAGTCCACATTATTAGATATTTATTCATTATTTCTTTTGTTAATTTTTCAGTATTTTACTACAATTTTGGTTGGGACGATTACGGTATAAGATCTCTACCATCCATCCTTGATATGGTCAAAGTCATGTCGTTCGCCTTGAAACAAGGAAAGGTAAGCATCACTCCTCAGATAGGTCTTCATGCAAATGATGTCACAAACTGGAAGGGCGCCCTCACACGGAGTCAAACAAAGTTCACTCATTGGTTCATATATGTTTATTGGAACCAGACCAAATTTCCCATACACAAAGTATGGTGGCTAAGAGAGTTTGCACAAATCGGGCAAACGTTCATACCCCTATGTGAAAAATTCACTTAACCCTATTCTACACGCATCGTTCCATTTGGCACGATTTGACAGTAAAAACAAAGATCTCTTTCTTGAGGGCGCTATATATCTGCCGCAACGTGTTGTGAAGACTTTTTATGAATGAAAAACTATTGTATACCCATATATGGAAGTTCTCGGCGAAAATAAATGTCGTCACTACTACCGAAGTGCCAATTAACCGTTCGGAAAGTTTCGATAGTCGAGTTAGTTCCCCAAACTCGGGCGCCATTTTGTTTACGCATACATTGTGTGTAGTTGATAATCGTCACAAACAATCGCTAAACATCCTTCAATATCGTAACCATCCGAGATCGTATCGGATCCAAAATGCCTTCAAAGAAACATAAAGACCCTGTGATGGTTCCGAACTTCTCAAATTCGGAATTGAATGATGAAATCATAGCATTTTTGTTCCATGAATCTGACGATGACGAATCTTGTAGTGAAAGCAGCGATAGTGAAGATGCCACATCAGTCATGTAAATTTTCATAGATTCGCCAAATATTATCCAATTTTACCCATTTCTTTTGTATTTATAGAGGAAAGGGATGTGTTATACTTATAAAAGCATAAAGAAACACATTCAATATACTTGAATGCTTGAAAAATGTAAATAAATTTAAAAAAAATAAAAAATGGGGGAAAATATTTCATCATCTAATTAATTATTCATGAATAATTAACATGTAATTTGCATTTTTTTTTTTTTTTTTTTCATTTTCTGGAAGCTTGGGAGTTTTAGCTTTGTATTGATATGCCACTTGTTTGTTTTCAATGCTTAGATCACATAATAAATTCAATTTTAAAAACAACATGTTAATGCCACTTAAAATACCCCATTTTGGTGCATGTAGAATAGGGTTAAAACACAGCACGGCAGAATTCCAATTGATCCAATTTTCATAGCCCCCAAAAAAAGAAAACTAAAAATGTCGACGTGCGGGTCTGAGGCGATGCATACGGAGACCAGAAACCAGAGACTTTTTTTTTGGGGGGGGGGGGAGGGGCTTATCTATTTGTCTCAATTCCTATTCTTTATTGTCTGTTTATTCGATGTGTCTGTTTCATTCCTCTCTGTGATTACTTGTTCTAAAGGCATCTGAATATGTTTCCATAAGTTGCAACATTTGTAATTTCCAGGGCACAATTTCACAGAGCCGCTAAGCAGCTGATTTTTAGGCTTACTGTACATTTTTTCATTTCATGGCGCTGCTAACCGTTAAGTATAGAGAAAGGCACACTACCTTGCCGGCCGTTATTGCTAGCAAATGAGTGACGCAACAATACAAATCCATGGTGAACACGCACGTGTCGCTCTGAATTTTCTTGCTAACCTGTGAAATACGCTTATACTTAAGCAAATTCTGCTGCTAGCGGTGCATTTGCACCCAGTGTCTTGATGATAGCCACTTTTGCGTTGTGTGAACGTTGTGCGTAACACTTTATGTGCGTATGTTATGGTACTACACGCGCGTGTACTTCTGCCAGGCAATGATCGCTGGAGATATTCCGCGCCTACGCACATCAACTGCAAATATATGCCAAACGCGACGCACTATCGCTGCCCTTTCACCCACAGTGGTCTGACAACATGTGCCCTCAACGGCTCATGCACGGTGCGAATAGTTAGTACGAAAATTTGATTACCCGTAAGCAGTGCTATGAAATTTACCCCTGGTGTTAAGAAAGTATCAATCATCCTGAGAAATTATTCTGTCTGAAGTACTTTCATCTTTAAAAAAAAACAAGAATTGTTATGTCAAATTAACAGCAAGTTTTTTCATAAATAAAAACAGAAAAACATTTTAAAGGTTTTCATTGTTTTCTTTTAAACATGAGTACCTATTGTGATGACGTTTTCACGCATTTGTTTAACCCTAACCTTCCCAAATCCTCCAAAATCCTCTTTGCTAAAGTGAAGGATTTTGAAGGATTGAGGTTATTAGGCATACTTGCCTTTCCATGGTACATGTACATCCATGTTTGTTGTCGTGATTGCAAGGTCAGTGCTTGGGTCAGTGGACACTGTTTATTGCTCCATGCATTCATGGAAGGGTCCCTGGCCATGTACATGTATCACAGATTAGAAACACATGTGTGCATACATGTTATGTGCTTGCTTTACTACTGAAGGATTTTGGAGGATTCAGGTTATGTGTAAGCAAATGGGCCTAGGGAGTTAGGAGGATTCAGGTTATGTGTAAGCAAATGGGCCTAGGGAGTTAGGAAGGATTCAGGTTATGTGTAAGCAAATGGGCCTAGGGAGTTAGGGAGGATTCAGGTTATGTGTAAGCAAATGGGCCTAGGGAGTTAGGGAGGATTCAGGTTGTGTGTAAGCAAATGGGCCTAGGTAGTTAGGAAGGATTCAGGTTATGTGTAAGCAAATGGGCCTAGGGAATTAGGAAGGATTCAGGTTATGTGTAAGCAAATGGGCCTAGGGAGTTAAGGTTAATAATTGTATTTCTTGAAAACTAGAAGTTTGAAATACCAATGTTGTACTATCTTCTCTGTAACTATGACCCGTCTGTGTTTATAATAATTTAGAAATTTGTTTGTCATATTACAAACATACTTATTTTATCTAGTTTTCATGTATACTCGAATTTGGAAATAAATGTTGAATTGAATTTAATTGAACTGTCCCCTTCCTTTTACCTCTCCCTAGGGCTCCCTTCCCCAGGGCTTCTCCTCCTCTATCAATCCAGCTATTCTCCCATTGACATTACTGGTACATTCATTTGGTTTTTATAGGTTGCAGTCCACTGCCACGCCGGCTTGGGACGTACTGGTGTTCTCATCGCCTGTTACCTCATGTATGAGCAGAGGATGGAAGGAGACAATGCAATACAGTTTGTGCGTGAGAAGAGGTGAGAGTAGTAAAACATGATTACATACTTCATTATTAACCCTAACCCCCCTAGGTATTCTGGCTAGGAACCTTCCTTAACCCTAACCCCCCCTAGGTATTCTGACTAGGAACCTTCCTTAACCCTAACCCCCCCCTAGGTATTCTGGCTAGGAACCTTCCTGAATCCTCCAAAATCCATCAGTGCACTTTGGGAAACATGTCTTTTATCTTCAAAATGCACCATGCATCTTCCTTGATCTTTCATATTCAGCACTTATGGCCTGTACTTCTTGCCAGGTAGTAATTTTATCCCATTTGAAGAGGTGAAAGTACCAGTTTCCAACAATGGTGAATTTTTCTCCGAAAGTGCCCCTTGGAGGATTTTGCAGGATTTTGGGTGGTTAGGGTTAAAGTATGTAATTATGCATGTGCCTTGTGCAGGTTACCGTTCAAGGGCACTGTATTCATAGCAGGGGGAGCCATTCTTTATCACTGGGAACCAGTGACAGGGGTGAAAGATTTTCTCTTTTGTGATAAAAGTGTCAAATGATTTTTTTGTGGAACATGAGATATACAATTTCAATCTGAACTATGTGGAATCGTTGGTACATGTATAATACCCGGCAGCTCTTCCACTATGAAAATAGTTTAAGAAACAGTCAATTTATAAGACTTGTCAAATTTCTTTTCACCATTTGACAGGAACTGGCTTGTTTTTTTAATAATAAGTTAATAATAATGGACACTTATATTGCCTCCTTATCTGCCAAGTAGAACGCTCATGGCACATTAACATTTTGGCATTTATACAATTCCTTTTATACATGTACATAGGATTACACAGATTTTCAATTATTATTATTATTTTGCGTTACCACATCATGAACAAGAAAGATCTTTCTTTTCCTTTCTGCCGGTTACACCTCAAGTTGAGCTACGTCCCATAGCCTTAGACCCGAATGTGTTTTTTGATCTCGAGTGTGTTTTTATTATTATTATTATTATTTATTTGACCTCATCCGCAAAGAAACAAATGCAGATGCCAGGGCAGATAGAATGTTTTGATTCCTTATACATATGATTACACAGATTTTCAATTATTATTATTATTTTGCGTTACCACATCATGAACAAGAAAGATCTTTCTTTTCCTTTCTGCCGGTTACACCTCAAGTCAAGCTACGTCCCATAGCCTTCGACCCGAATGTGTTTTTCGATCTCGAGTGTTTTTATTATTATTATTATTTATTTGACCTCATCCGCAAAGAAACAAATGCAGACGCCAGGGCAGATAGAATGTTTTGATTCCTTATACCTAGGATTACACAGTAATTCAATTCATCTAATTTTTATACAAAAAATTAATACGACTCTGGGGCATTTGTTTGTGTGTGTGTTCAGGGTTGGTGCAATACAGACGCCAGGACAAATAGAATGCTGCCAACAGTTTGCCAAGTTTCTGATTCCATTCAGGGTCATATTTTCATTGTGGTAAGTCAATGTTATCATTATTATTATTATTATACATAATAATAATAATAATAATAATAATGTGTGGATTTATATAGCGCACGTATCCACCAACTAAGTGGTGCTCAAGGCGCATTGTATCATTACCCCTGCTCATAAGGCTCATAAATCATTCCTGAAACCATCTCAGCTCCCTGGGGAGTATACAGCTCAATTGCTGCCATTACAGCGCATATAGGGCTAATCAACCAACTCTGCTCTCACAGGTACCCATTTAACCCCTGGGTGGAGAGAAGCAATTATGGTTAAGTGTCTTGCTCAAGGACACAAGTGTCACGGCTGGTATTTGAACCCACATTCTGCTGCTAACACCAGAACTTGAGTCCGGTAAGCTAGACCGCTCGGCCACGACACTCCAATATTTTGATTCCTTTTACCTACAATGTAGGATTACACAGTAATTCAATTTTCATCAATTTTTTATACAAAAAATTAATACGACTCTGGGGCATTTGTTTGTGTGTGTGTTCAGGGTTGGGGCAATACAGACGCCAGGACAAATAGAATGCTGCCAACAGTTTGCCAAGTTTCTGATTCCATTCAGGGTCATATTTTCATTGTGGTAAGTCAATGTTATCATTATTATTATTATTATACATTTCTGGTAATGAAACCAAGGATGCCTCGAAAGCACACTTAAGCACTGTAGCTTGGAAGCCTGAGGAAACCTGTAAACAAGGGTGCGTGCTATGTGAACCAGAAATACCGGGGTAAACCCCCTACTCTTCCACGATAAGTGTTCTGGGTTCTTTTACGTGTATTACTTAATCTAGTACACAGGACCTACGGCTTAACGTCCCATCCGAAGGATGAAGCAATTAATGGTTAAATGTCTTGCTCAAGGACATAAGTGCCGTGACCAACCATGCCAGGGTTTCGAACCCACATTCTGACAACACCAGAACTTGACTCCGATGCACTAGACCGCTTGGCCACGACACTCCACGTGGACGTCCAAACTTAACCTTTTTCCTTGTTATTTTTCCCTTTCAAAGCTGGGCCCAGAGGAAGAACAGTGATTATCAGGTTACCCAGGGTGAATAAGGAATACATTTAAAGGGACAATATCGTCACGATCAGGACAGACTTTCAACAGGGCATGGAATCGGTGTCCTGGTTGAAGATGAACACAGTGATTACTGGCTCATTTATGCAGCAGCAACAGTAGTGTGACCTTATCATGTGGGGTATTATTTTCAGTCACTGAGTTAATCTAAAACTAGCAACTCTGATTCCACGTCCTGTTGGTCGTGACAAAAGTGTCCCTTTAACTAAATTAGTTAGAAACTCAATTATACATCAGTTGTACCACAAAACATTATTTGTAAAGAGCTTTGTAATGTTTGTATGATCATGAAATTCACCCTATAATAGACCATTCCACTCGGCACGTTGAAGCTATATTTGCCATAGTGATCATGAAGCCCACTTAAGCCCCTTTCACACTAGACGTATTTACCGGGAAATTCCCGGGAAATCTGTTCACACTTCAAAAGTTAACCCCAGGAAATTCCCGGGAAGTAGCTTATTCCCGGGAAATAATTACCCCTGCTCGGGAGTAGGGGTAAGCGAGTTTTTCCCGGGAATAGTGTGTTTCCCAGGAAATAGCAACTAGTGTGAAACGAAAGCGGGTTTAACTTACCCCACTTTCGCGTCGCGGATGTTGGGACGTCAACATGTCTTGAAATGTCAGCGAGGTCACAAATAGCTCGCGCGCTAATATCCAGTGTTGTATTTCAGTACCTTTGAAACTTTCCTTCTTAAAATATAAATGTCTACATCTGTAAATAACACAATATATTTAGTTTTCTAGAATGTGACCAAATAAATGGTTTTAGAATTGAATAAAAGAATTGTCACGGACAAGGCCATGTTAAGCATCTGTATCATTTACGTGTATTTATAATGTCCGCATGGTTTTTCCTCCGTAAAATACAAAAATATTGGTATATAATAATAATAGCATGCGAAAATGATGTGATGACACGTTTGAAGGAGCCATTTTGGACACGACGCGATGCATGGGAAACAGTCACAACAACAACCCGGCCGTCACCGGCGCGGTGTATGAGCACGTGGCATTCTGGGATTGGACTTCCGCCCACAACATTTTCAACTTCGTATGGGCCGATTACAGTTAGCGCATTTCCCGGGATTTGATCGCGAGTGTGAAACGACCGTGCATATTCCCGGGAAATAATGTTCCCGGGAGTGATCAGATAGGTAGTGTGAACGGTCGCTGGGGTGTTGGTGGGGTTAAAAACTCCCGGGAATTTCCCGGGAATTTTTTTCCCGGGAATTGGCTCTGTAGTGTGAAAAGGGCTTTATGAAAGGTTTGTCAGTGGTAGTCAAAATGGCAGTGCGATGTTCATGCTTTCTCCATGTACCATGGTACGTGTAAATTCAGGGGTCGAAATTAACACTAGTCTGCGGCTATTGGTTTTAGCAGGGGGACTACTAGCTGCTGGGGTTTGGGTAATCCGATGAGCTAGTGAAAAAAATGAAATATAAATATGTAAAACTTGTAGCTTTGCATGGTGAGGAGGATAAGTAAGACTAATTGCGGTGACACCATGTGAAATGCTCAATTGAGTAGTAATTATTTCTGAAAAGAACTGGAGGTACAACTCAAATATAAATATGCAAAAAAACATTCATGATGATCTCAGCAAGAACATGTTGCTCACCAGCTCATGGTTCATTTCTCTTTCTTGTATTTATATTCCCCTTTTTTTCAGGACTACTAAAAAATGAGATGGACTGGTAAAATTTTGATGTCACTAGTCCTGTGGGCTACCATAAAATTCAAGTTAATTTTGACCACTGAAATTCCAGATTTCGAGCTACTTTGATCTGAATCCAACCTATACAAGCAACAAATTTTTTTATAGTATTGATTCTGTCAACATGTGGAGAAAAATACACTTTTTACAGTTCTGATTAATTTTCCCATAAATTTTGTGAAGATTAAAATAACAATAACAATAATAAATAATTGATATATTGGGTCATTCCGTGTCAAATCACCTAAATTTTCAACATCTCCCCTGGTGACCCCCTCAGATTTGGCTGAAAAAAATTGAAAACATAGTTTCATCCTTCAAACTCAGACAAACAAAATTTCAGAGCCAAATTCCAAGTGGATTGGGATTTACAGCCCTCCAAAAGGGGCGTGTCACCTCCCTTTTTGACAAATGCAAATGTTGCCTACACTTTTACACCAATTTCATTTGCTCATAAATACTAATTTGAAAAGATATGAATCTCAAAGTTGATTTATTGGGTAAACACTGCCTGTTCTCTTCATAAAGGCATCAGAAATACTGTACCTGCATCACATCTTGAGATATTCTCACCGAAAACCCTGCTTTAATTCTTAGACAAGTACTTAATTGGAATTTGGACCCCCCCTATTCTTCACAAATAATTTCAGAAATGTTATACAACACTACATTTGTATAATATAGCAACTGGTGTATCATATACAGCAAGCACATCAATTTTAAAGGGGCATATATGTGTTTAATGGTGGGTCAAATATGGTCCGTAGAGAAAAGAATACTAAAAATCCCGTTTTTCTGACCCAGGGATGACCCCGTGGTCAGTTAAATTTTTGTTTCAAAGTTTAACAGTAGAAACATACATATGTAAACTCCATTTGTGCCAAATTAAAAGTTTTGTTCTCGCCTCCTTCATATTTAATTGATTTTTTGAAATATCACCTCCAGCATAATTTGGCCCTGTAGGAATGCACACATTGTTGCCTATTGCTGTAATTACATGTAGAAAATACAAAGACAAGTGGACTTTACATCCTTTTGCAGTGTACTACATGGAAGATGGAAAAGTGCAGTGTTTCAGTATGTGTGTAATATCAGACTATCTAAAGCATGATACCACAGCTGTCCATGCCTACATCACAAGAATGATCCTGAATCTGAAGGAGAAGCTAACCAAAATAACGAAGATCATGTACTTCAGTGATGGTGCAGCAAGTCAGTACAAAAATTATAAAAACTTGACAAATCTGGTACATCATCAGAATGATCATGGCGTATCAGCTGAATGGCACTTTTTCGCCACCAGCCATGGAAAGAGTTCCTGTGATGGTATAGGAGGAACTGTAAAACGATTAGCAGCAAGAGCAAGCCTACAAGCAGCAACAGAAAATCACATTCTCACTCCCCATCAGCTCTTCACTTGGGCCAATCAGAACATTACTTCAGTATCCTTCCTCTACGTGAGTTCTGAAGATATTAACAAACATGCTGAAGTTTTCAAATTGGAAGATCGCTATGCAGCAGTGAAGACAATTCCCGGAACTCGTTCCCACCATAGCTTCATTCCAGTTTCAAACCGAGAATTGGAAATGCGTCTAATTTCACCAGATGAAAAGTTCAGCCATGTTTCACTTCGTAATGAGGATGAAAAAGTTCCATCTCCAACTCCAGTGGACACAACTGCGTACCAGCCTGGAAAATACATTGCTTGTAGTTATGATGGGGAGCTCTTTATTGGGATCATCGTTGAACGCTCTGAGGAGAATCGTGATGTAAACGTGAAGTTCATGAAGCGGCAAAACTAACTCTGTCCTGGCCAGCAGATTCTGCCAGAAACCAATGCTGGGTGCCATTCGCTCATGTTATCAGTGTCATTGATGCTCCCTTGCTCATGGTCATGGTGGCCGATACTACAAATTCCCAACAGAAGAACTGGCACAACTACAGACACTCCTTCCAAGCCATGTTTAATTTTGTTTTAGCACAGTCATCAATGTCAACTGTAGGTACAGTATTATTCATTTTAATTCCCTCTTTCATGGGAAAGCAAATAACTTCATTTTCTGTTCCAACAATAGTATGCATTGTACATAGGCAACAACGTGCGTTCCTATAGGGCCAAATTATGCTGGAGGTGATATTTCAAAAAATCAATTAAATATGAAGGAGGTGAGAACAAAACTTTTAATTTGGCACAAATGGAGTTTACATATGTATGTTTCTACTGTTAAAATTTGAAACAAAATTTAACTGACCACGGGTCATCCCTGGGTCAGAAAAGCGGATTTTAGTATTCTTTTCTCTACGGACCATATTTGACCCACCATTAAACACTGTATGCCCTTTAAATTGATGTGCTTGCTGTATATGATACACCAGTTGTTATATTATACAAATGTAGTGTTGTATAACATTTCTGAAATTATTTGTGAAGAATAGGGGGTCCAAATTCCAATTAAGTACTTGTCGAAGAATTAAAGCAGGGTTTTCGGTGAGAATATCTCAAGATGTGATGCAGGTACAGTATTTCTGATGCCTTTTATGAAGAGAACAGGCAGAGTTTACCCAATAAATCAACTTTGAGATTCATATCTTTTTCAAATAAGTATTTATGAGCAAATGAAATTGGTGTAAAAGTGTAGGCAACATTTGCATTTGTCAAAGGAGGTGAAACGCCTTTTGAGGGTCAGTAATCCCAATCCGCTTGGAATTTGGCTCTGAAATTTTGTTTGTCTGAGTTTGAAGGATGAAGCTATGTTTTCAAATTTTTTCAGCCAAATCTGAGGGGGTCACCAGGGGACCCTTAGGTGATTTGACACGGAATGACTATTGATAACAAATTTTGTAAAAAATGAAGGTACAACATTGTTATTTGGTAATGTACAGTCCTTTCAACCTTCTAGTTTTCAAGAAATATATCATAAAAGTATCCTGTGAAAGTTTCATCATGTTTTTGAGAAAACAACAGACAAATCTCCCTTTGCCCTCAAATGTTCTTGAAAGAAGAGAAATAACCACCAAGGGAAAAAAAAAGAAGTAGCCTGTATTGTGTCCGAACCTGGGGATGTGGAGAGTCTGTAAACCCTCCAAAATTAAACATCCAAGGAGGTTCATGGGGCTTTGTTCGTCCTCTAGACGGAGTGCCATGGTCGAACGGTTTAGTGCATCGGATTTGTGTTCTGATGGCTGAGTCGTCAGAATGTGGGTTCGAATCCCAGCCGCGACCAGGGTGCTTGTGTCCTTGAGCAAGACACTTTACCATAATTGCTTCTCTCCACCCAGGGGTAAATGGGTACCTGTGAGGGCAGAGTTGGTTGTTGTGTTTGAGTAGCCCTATATGCGCCGAAATGGCAGCAATTGAGCTGTATACTCCCCCAGGGAGCTGAGATTGTTTCAGGAATGATTTATGAGCCTGATGAGCAGGGGTAATAATATAATGTGCCTTGAGCACCAGTTTGGTGGATACGTGCGCTATATAAGTCCACATTATTATTATTATTATTATTATTATTATTATTATTATTAGACCAAAGGGAGACCCAGGCCTACTGCCCATTTTTCAGGATTGTTTTTTCAGGATTTGTCAAATCACACCCTGAAATATGAAAGCACTTTAGACAAAATAATTTTTCCGGATGATCGATATTTGTAAGAACATTCCGCCAAGTAAATTTTGATATAATAATTGTTAATTTGATAATCTGGTAATTACTAATGTTGTACCTTCCCTTTCAATACATTTTTGATTCTTCTCTCCCCCCCCCCCCCCTTCCTCTCAGTGATCCATGTGCGTACCCATTTACACTAGATCAGTTCTTAATGAGACAGAAGCTGATGTTACATGGTTATGAAGCTAGGGAATTGAAATATCTACCCAAGGTGAGAAAATATTCAAGATGACATATTTATGGAAGTTTGTGATTCTAGGGACATGTTATTAGCAGTACGGTAAAATTCTGATATATAATGTTAATATAATATAATGTCTGATATAAATGTTAATTTTTATTTGTATTGCAATAGACCATATCACACAGCACTTGGTAACATTCGTAAACCTTATTTGCATATTACACATGGTCAACGTCTGATAAGTTTAAGTAAGACTAATTGCGGTGACACCATGTGAAATTATCAATTGAGTAGTAAATAGTTATGAAAAGAACTAGAGGTTACAACTCAACGTTTCGAGCAGTATGCTATGCTCTGATCGTCCTTGGGAGCATCCTTATCAGAGCATACTGATCGAAACGTCGAGTTGTAACCTCCAGTTCTTTTTAGAACTAATTACTACTCAGTTGAGAATTTCACATGGTGTCACCGCAATTAGTCTTATTTATACTCTTCACCATGCAAAGCTACAAGTTTTGTCTAATAGGTTTGCCAGTGGAAGTCAAAAATTAAAAATGGCAGCACAATGTATGTGCTTTTGTTGCTGTTCTTCAGCGCTAAATGTAAGATTTCCAGCTAATTTGATTAAATCCAACCTGCATGAGCAACTTAAAAAAAAAAATAAGACGAAAAGGATTCACATTGTTGTATGCCGATTCCCTTGCAGATCATACACGTGGTGTGTAATCGTCTTGCTGAACTTGCCTGTTGTGCGACCAGCCAACAACCGACGGCACGGCAAGAGAACATGGACATCCTGAGGAAGACGGCCCCCGGAGCCTTCCCCAGCCAGAGGGACTCGCAGTGCATCTCGCTGAGCCCACAGGACAAGCTTCAAAGCGGGCTGGGGTTTAACGAGGCGGCCCACAAGAACAAACTTCCCCCACTGAAGAAGAGAAGTACCAGTCTGGAGAATCTTGCTCAGGATGGCCCGGATAGACTAGGGGTACTGCAACCCAAAGGGGGTGCCCTGCGTGGTCGCGTCAGTCCCACGCTGGACATGAGAAGAAATATGACCGACGGTAGCATCGCATCGAGTGTTTCGAGTTCCGACGACGATCGCAGCTCTCTGGCCGAAACTGCAGAGATAGCGCCGCAACGAAATGCGCAATTTGTGAAAAGTCGGGGTACGTCCCAGCCCACGCTGAAGTCCACACAGAGAAGTTCCAAAGGAAGGATTTCTTCGGCCTTCCTCCGCCGGTCGGCGTTGTCAATGGCAACGTTACTAATTCATGATTCGCAAGACATCGATGATGTTCTGAACGTTGGTACTGCAATGGCATTTGATGCGTCGTCTCCGTCGTCCGATTCGGGTATAAATCAAAGCGAACTGGTTCAAGTATTACAGGTACGTTGCGTCACTTACAGTGATGAGTTCTCATTCTATTTGGTTTTTATGCTAAGCTGGCAAAGTCAAAAAGGCAAACTTGATCTGCATTTTTGCTCATGTTGTTCACTCAACCCCACCCTTTTTTTTTTGAGGGAAAAAAAAATCACAAAATTGTATCATGGACTTCTTGAGTAATCCAGCAGGGAAATGAAAATGATTCTATGATTTAAAAGCATTAATTGACTGGTGATTGAAACATACACATTGTGTTGGTATATTTGAATAGAAAAAAAGACAGGTAAAACTTGTAGCTTTGCATGGTGAGGATGATAAGTAAGACTAATTGCGGTGACACCATGTGGAATCTCAATTGAGTAGTAATTAGTTCTGAAAAGAACTGGGGGTACAACTTTACAGGACATCCGACGAGACAGCTCCATCCACATCCTCACCGCAGACAAAGGCAACGCTACAGTCATCATGGACCGAGCACAATACACCGACAAGGTAAGTCACATTTTATTATCCGATTCATACCGCCCCCTCAAGAAGAACACCATCCCATCCATAGAGAAAAGAGTAGCTAGCAAACTCCTTGCCCTCCACCGTGCCGGTGGCCTCTCCATCCAACTCTACCGACATCTCAGACCATCCAGCTCATCCTGCCCTAGGTTCTTTGGCCAGCCGAAGATTCACAAACCTGATGTCCCTCTCCGCCCTATTGTCGCCTCCAGAGGTTCACCTACGTACAACACAGCCCGTCATTTAGCTAAGATCCTCCGACCCTTGGTGGGTCTCACTCAACACCATGTGTCCAACTCCAGTCAGTTCGTTGAGATCACCGGGCCTCACACTTCAACCCAGCGACATCTTGGTTAGTTTTGATGTTGTCTCCCTATTCACCAATGTCCCAACTACAGAGACATGCCTCCTGGTGAAGGACAGACTCGTACAAGATCTTTCTCTTGATGATCGCACATCACTCACCCCAGACCAAATTCATGATTTGCTACTAACATGTGTCTCTTCAAGTTGTTTTCAGTTTCAGGGCAAGTTCTACGAGCAGACAGCTGGGACCTCCATGGGATTTCCTTTATCCCCGGTCCTTGCTGATATTTTCATGGAAGAGTTTGAAAACTCTTCCCTCAACACCGCCGACCTCCAACCCAAGCTGTGGCTCCGATACGTGGATGACACCTTTGTGGTTTGGCCACACGGCAGAGACACACTCCAGGATTTTCTACAACATCTAAACCAGCAACACCCGAGCATCAAGTTCACCATGGAAGCGGAAGAAGATGACAAGATCGCGTTCCTTGATGTTGGCATTTCCAGAAACCCAGACGGCTCCCTACACCACAACGTCTACAGAAAGCCCACGCACACAGATCGGGTACCTGAACCAGCGCTCCTTCCATCATCCAAGCATCAAGTCATCGGTCAACCGTGCGGCTACGTACAACGCGCCTACAACATTTGTGACAAGGACAGCCTTCCCAAGGAACTACAGCACATCCGAACTACCCTCAAGCGCGGTTACAATCACAACAAGATCAGCACAGCGAAGCCGGTTCCAAACTCCAAAAGCAAGGTAAGTGATCTAACCTCTCTGCTTGTCTCCCCTATCTAGGTTCGGACGTCTCACAAACTACAACGCATCCTCCGACAAGCAGGCATCGATGTGTTCCACTCAGCCCCCAGCAAACTCCAAGGACTTCTACATACCCACAAGGACAAACCGGACCCAAACAACAGAGCGGAGTCTACGGATCCCCTGTGAGTGCGGTAAGGTGTACATCGGGCGAACAAAACGCAACCTCCCCATCAGATTGAAGGAACACCGAGCACACGGCCGCAGAGGAGATTTTGAGAAGTCCGCCATCGTCAAGCACTCGCACATCAAGGACCACCAAATCGACTGGCAGGCAGCCCAACTCATCTCACCCATCGACGCATGGCACCCCAGATGCATCAGAGAGGCCATCGAGATCGTCAAACACGACACTGTGCCACAGGACATCGGTTTCTTCATCAGCGACATTTGGCGACCTATACTACAGACTGAAGGATCTTCTATATCCAAAGTCCATAACCCACCCCAGACTGAGGGATCCCCTATAACCTAAGTCAACCACCCTCCTTCCCCTGTGCTTGTTAACAACTGATTCAGTTCAGTGAGCACACACTCCTCTCCCCAACCCCCTAGGATCCTAGTCTCATAGTCTCACAGTTTCCCGCCTGCGTGCCTCAACGAACTAATCCTCCAGCATCCATTCATGGGATGATCCTCCAGCAGCCTACTTAAGCAGCAGCATTTTCCAGAGTCCGGCATTCTCCTGAGGACGATCAGAGCATACTGATCGAAACGTCGAGTTGTACCCCCAGTTCTTTTCAGAACTAATTACTACTCAATTGAGATTCCACATGGTGTCACCGCAATTAGTCTTACTTAGAAAAAAAGACAACAAGCAAAAAATGTTGAATTTGCAATGTGCATACTTTGTTTCAAAATAAATACTTGGACTAATAATGGATGATTTATTTCAATTAATTCTTATGATTTTCCATTTCAGAGTGTTCAACGTCGAGTAGATTCATTACAGGTGAGTCTTCCAAAGTATATAAAAACAACTAACCTGTGAAAATTTCAGCCCATGTGTTATCTTTAGTGTGGAAATGCATTCAGAAATTTGGACAAACTTCATGTTCGTTCTTAAGTTGTATTCAGACATATATAATTAGGGAAAAACATGGTTATTCTTTCAAACGTTAGAACAGAGTGATTTCAAGAGATATTTTATACTGTCGTCAAGAAATTTTTTTTTTTAAAGTTATCGTTTATGCTTTTTGAGAATACCAAAAGGCATACTATACCTTTTATAAAAGGTATGGAAGTCGAGAACACCCGAGCGTTTCACAAATTACACACAAAAGCCTGAAATCAAAAAAACGTAAATAAGAATAATGCTTGTTTACAGACCACACAAACAAAATCAAAAAGTCAAAGAGTTGTTGTTGGATTCGGTTGCAGTTTTTCATTGTTTACACTTTCAGCAAAACCTGAATCGGAGTGCCTCGGCCTGGGAGATAGTGTCCACCGAGGATGACCCCTTTGTATTGACCATACTGATGTGGTCGTGGCTAGAACACTTACAGGTATATCAATATTTATAAATAGTGAACAAAAATGGTTTAGCAACTCACCGTTTCTCCAGCATACTGATCACAATGTTGAGTTGTCAAACCACCAGTTCTTTTCAGGACCAACAAACTATCACAAGTAAGACTAATTGTGGTGACACCCTCAATTGAGTAGTAATTAGTTCTGAAAAGAACTGGAGTTGTAACCTCCAGTTCTTTTTGGAACTAATTACTACTCAGTTGAGATTTTCACATGGTGTCACCGCAATTAGTCTTACTTATCCTCTTCACCATGCAAAGCTACAAGTTTTACCAAACTATTACAACTCAACAGAGATAAAAAATGTTGCTGCCGCAAACCTTTCTGTTACATAAATATTAAAATTTTCTTTTCATGAGAAGTTTAAAGGGGGTATAGTGTCACGATCCGAGCAGGCTTGCAGCTTGACATTGAATCCCAAACTGATAGTTTTAGATGAACACAGTGACTGAAAATAATACCCAATGAGCACGCGCTGACCTAGATAACAGGGCACGCTGACCTAGATAACAGGGCAAGCCAGATCCATTACCATGACTGCTGCATAAGTAATGTACATGTATTGTGTGCAATATCATAACTACAGGTTCATGGGCTCATTATGTAGCCACTGGCTGGGTTCATCAAAAACAATCAGTTCGGGATTCAATGTCAAGCTACCCACTTTAACATATCATTTTGTTTTTCATGAAAGTTGTCATATGTAGTGCACAGTTTTGTTTTGCCATTTTAAGAAATTGTCTTAAAATTGTCTTAAATAACTTTTATGTAATTGTCTTATAAAACGACTCTTTAAACCCTTCCCCCCCCCCCCCCTTTGAAATAGAAACCATTCCTAAATAAGATGGACGTCAAAAAATTGGAAGCAGAATTTGATGAAGATGTCCCGACAGTAGCCTTCAAGATCTTGAATAGAGTAAGTCATTTCTGATAATGCAACCCTTGCATCAAACTTCACATCACTGTTGTTTCTCATCAAAGAACATCTTGCTATGAGAGTACTGAATTGTGAACGGGAGGGGAGTGGGGAGAGACGAAATGAAATGGAGTGTAGTGTGAATACTTTTCAATGCATCATTCCGGTGCTCCAAATTTAGTAGTCGGTGGAACTCACGCGGCGGCAGCAGCAGTTCTTTTGTAGGTATTAGGACTGCCAATTATCACTTCTTTTGTCTGCTTACAGACAGAACAATTGCTTTCAAATATGGTAAACGAATAAATGAAGGGTAATGAATAGTTTTGGCCAATAGTTTAATGATTGCCCAATGGGCCCCTGCAAGGACCAGATGTCTAACCAGTCTGTGGTTTGTTTCAATTCAACCAGGGTATTAGACAAACACTAGACTGCATTCTTAAGACGGTGTCCAGACTCCCCCTAGATGCGCCCCACCTCCAACAATTGGAAAATTCCATTCTGGTCCGGACCATCAAGGCCACAACGCACATTCCAACGGCGCATCTCATCAACGATGTGGACCGCCCCACCAGAGAGCAAGGGGAGGACGGTGAAGACGATCGCGACGCGTCTCTCTTTCATCTCCTGGTGATGTTGCAGATGTACGTGAAACATTTGAGATCATCGGACACGGACGACGCCCAGTCGATGTGTTCGCAAGACTCCAGCAGTAACTCGTTCAACGATCGTCATGCCAAAAACTCACCCTCCAAGGAAGTTCGTAAGAAAGCTCCGGGAAAACTGAAAATTAAGGCACCACCAAGCAGAATCACAGAAGACTCTCCGATTCAAGAGACAATGGGTCGAGTGCCCCCTGGAGTCTCACCAAGAGGAACTGGCCCTCGTGATGACATCGAAGAGAATGATACCTTAATTGCTAAATCTGTTGTCCGCCCTGGAGATGGTTTACAAAGAAGGAAACTAAGAGGTCTGGAGAAGCCAGGACTCGCAAAAAGCAACGGTGATGCAGCCCCTTTACCCAAGAAGTCAGCACTGCCTCCAATCTTCTGATGTCAAGGTTTTTACAAGTTGCAATATATAGGATGAAAATTATATAGGAGAATGTAGAGCTTGAAAATGTTTTCGGTGGAAAAACATTCTGGGCTACATATATATATTTATATATTGTTTGCAATATGAGAGCTGGAACTGTAACCAATTTATATCAAACAGTGTCTTGTACTTCCAGCACATTTATCAGGCCGGGAATTTCACTCTTGAAGGGGCAAGGCCACTTCCATTAGAATATATCAGAATGTCTATGGGAATATTTTGAAGGGGCAACAGAGGCCATATTTTAATATTAAAACCATAATAACTATTTGATGGAATTTCATCATAACCTTTAATCTTATTAGGTGTTAAAGATGCATAACATTTTGTTTTTCAACCAGTCCACAAATATCCGATTTCCCTGTAGAAATTCTTTTCACAAAATAATTGTCCGAAAAGCATTGTGAAATCCCTCTCGGGTGCCATTATATGACTAGCAATTTCTATATCACATTCAGGTTCATCAAATCCGTTTGTTAAAGGGAACATACACCAATACAAAATGACTGAATTATAATCTAAAAACTTTCTTGATGTGAAGTTGGTGATGGTACCAAACATCTTGAGGAAGGGGGGGAACAAAAATGCTTTAAAAATGCCTTCTGGTTATGTCCCATCATAATTGGTTCCCGTTTAATAAACCAAGCTTCTGAAAACTTTTTGTGCAATATAAGTATTTGTTTTCTTTTTGTGAAGGAATTAAAGCCAAAAAAATATCTCCGGTTTGTGGTCATAGGTCTGTTTCAAAATCGGTGCGGTGACTAGCTTTTTTTTATAGGAATATTTTTGGGGTTATTGGAACCATGTAGACCAAATTTTCCCATTCACAAAACGGGCAAACATTCATCCAGCAATTTTGGCTGCAACTGGACATCGTTTCATAGAAAGAAAAAACAATACATATTTAAGTGAAAAAAATGAATGTTATTTGAAAAGTGGAAGCTGCACGTGAGATTTTATTTGACTTTGTAATTATTCACCTCTGTGTATTAAATGCCCAATGTAGAGTTAAGAAGGCCAAAGTCATGGTACAGCCAAGCCTTTGAGCAGGCTACCTGGGCTCCTAATCCAGTACCTGAAAATTAACCTAATCTGGGCTTCTCGAGGGCCTAGTCCAGCCAAGTCTGTCAGTCAAGCTATTTGACATCTATTCATTAGTAAAGGGTCTTTTGAGCTCAGCTAGGGGATTATATAGGCCTGGGCAAAGCCCCTCAAAGGCTTGGCTGTACAGTGTCTTTGGCCCTCCTCCCTTATATTAATGTCATGAAATAATATCAAACTTGTGGTGGAGTGCATAGTTTAGATTAAATAAAGAAAAAAGTTTATTCGTATGACTGCTTGAGTGGCACAGTCGAAACAGTATCATCTGATTTTGAACAACTCTGAACTAGATGTAAACGGTACAACATTGGTAATCTCAGTTTTTCATAAATCGCGGTGTAAAGCTTTGTCGTCGTTGATGATGTTATTAAACATCTCTTGAAATATTTATCTGTAAGGTATTATAATTTTAGTAATATTAGTTCCCAACTGAAGTTACATCTAAAAATTCCATGTTAGATTAATTACAAAGTTTGAGTTTGCCAATCCAAAAATTTAAATGTATTTTCACTATTGTTTGTTTAACCCTAACTCCCTAGGCCCATTTGCTTACACATAACATGTATGCACACGTGTTTCTAATCTGTGATACATGTACATGGCCAGGGATCCTCCCTGCATGCATGGAGCAATAAACAGTGTCCACTGACCTTGCAATCACTACAACAAACATGGATGTACATGTACCATGGAAAGGCAAGTATGCCTAATAACCTCAATCCTTCACTTTAGCAAAGAGGATTTGGGAAGGTTAGGGTTAATGACAACATAATGAGCTTTGTTTGTTTGATGTATTACTTAATTCAAAGAAAGAAAGCAGGCATACGCAAAGAGGCAGTTTTGCCATCATTACCAATGTTGTACCTTCCATTAAATTGAAAACAGTAATTTTTTTTTTTTACAAATACATCCAATACTCGGGCTTTTCCATTGAATGTGTGTGCTAGTTTTGGTCAAAATTGACTGATGTGCTGGCTAAGCAAAATATTTTTGCTAAGCAATATAAAACGGACTACCAGCCAAAATGCGTATATTTTGTATGGTAACCCAAAAATCTGCTAATCTAATTATTTTTTTGGGTAAGCAATTTTATTTATGAAATTGGCACCTGCTCATTTGTCATTTGTTGTTGTGCTAAGCATACCTTCTCGCCCCTGACCATGCACAAAACCGGTCGTTAACCTGCGGTACAGACCAAGCGTCAAACTGTTATTCCCATTCATAAATGCCTGCATCTTCGTTTTTAAAATAAAGCTAATTAGAAATGGGAAAATTCACGTTTTGGGGACACATGAGTCAGGCACGTGATGCCAATCTTCGTCACTTCTGATTGGTTGAAATGGCTGTCGTGCGTCGCACACAGCAGCTGGTGAACACCCTTATGCATACGCGCTGTTCTGATTTTGATAAGACAGCCTATATTAACCAGTTCGCGTCAGGAATAAAAAAGTTTTTCTGGGCCCCTGTGCGGGTTTCTTTTCCCCACACAAACACGTTAATACACCCCCACGTTTTTATTGTTGTATAATAACGCATTTGTAATTGACTCAAAAAATTCACGTGTATTGATAATATCACAGCATTTGTAAGGCGCACTTACTCTATAAAACCATTCATAATAAAACCATTCGTTTTTCCACAGGGTTTTGAGGGATCAAACTATACAAGGGGTTAAAGAAGGGTTTATCACAAAACAGAGACGTATTCAACAATGCTTAATTTCAGATTGTTCTGCACCGAGCCAGGTCAAGTACTTTAGCACTGTATAAAAAGATAACTTGAACATGTTATTTATATTTTTCTCACTGTCCGGTTGTATTTATATATTTTACGAAAATTGCAAAGGAGGTATACATTTTAAATAGTAATACTGTAATTTATCTTGTCCAAGAGCTATTAAATAAAATTGTAATGAAACGGATTTTGAATGTATCATACCAATCGTTTTTTTGTTTAAATTATATTTAAAAAAAAAATTCCCAGCAATGGTCAATATAATAATAATGTAGACTTATATAGCGCACATGTCCACCAAACTGGTGCTCAAGGTGAATTATATTATTACCCCTGCTCATCAATCATTCCTCAAACCGTATCAGCTCCCTGGGGAGTATACAGCTCAATTGCTGCCATTACAGTGCATATAGGGCTAATCAAACAACAACCAACTCTGCCCTCACAAGTTACCCCTGGGTGGAGAGAAGCAATTATGGTAAAGTGTCTTGCTCAAGGACACAAGCATTAGTTATTTTGTGCATGTTCATATTGTGTTTAATTTCAATTGTTGCAATCGAAATCAGCTGTTGCGTTTTTGGAGGTCTTCATATATATATACAATTTTCTCGAAGATGACAGCATTTCTCAGGGCGATTGGTACAAGTATCACCTTTGTAAACATTTAGCTTTCAGATTGAAACTCAAACATTTTTTTGATCATTACCAAAGCTATATTAATCCTTTAAAAGAAAAATAACTAGAAATGGGAAACTGCCATTGTTGGCGGTCGAACCTTCTCGTAGATAGTAGTTTATGCAAATGAGATGTACCACTTATAAATATTCATGAAGCAGTCTGCTTCTGCATCAACTTTGGCCAGGCTATGGTTGTTTTCAGAGAACACCAACATTCTAAAATGAAAACACAAGAAGAAATAATTATCATCAGAAGTCTGTTACCTACATGAAGTGTGCCGCTCGTGTACTGACCTAGTCCACGGCACAGCACCAGAAGTCTATTACCTACATGAAGTGTGTCGCCCGTGTACTGACCTAGTCCACGGCATAGTACCAGAAGTCTATTACCTACATGAAGTGTGCCACTTGTGTACTAACCTAGTCCACGGCATAGTACCAGAAGTCTATTACCTACATGAAGTGTGCCACTTGTGTACTATTAACCCAGTCCAAGGCATAGTACTCCAAGAACAATGGATTTGGCCCATTCGTGACATTTTGTTCCACAAACTGATGTGCAAAATCCCCAGCAGACTCGTCCTCAAAAGCCTGTAAGATAACTTCAGCGGTGTGATTTGACAAAACGGATAGCAGGCCTGGGTCTCCCTTTGGTCTAGAGGACAAAGGCCCCTAAACCTCCTAGATGTTTAATTTTGGAGGATTTACAGACTCTCCACATCCCCACAAACCTGAAACTAAAGGTTTGCACACAATACAGGCTACTTCTTTCTTTCCTTGGTGGCTACTTCTCTTTTCTCAAGAACAATTTGTAAAAAAAAAAAAAAAAAAAAAAAAAATGAAATCAGGAAAAATCACAGGCCTGAAACTTACTTTGTCTCAGTTCCATGTGCCTTCAGAGCCCGGTAGAATTCCTGACCTTGCTTAGGTGGGACTCGCAGATCATCAGAACCAATCATGATCAACGTTGGCGTCCGCACCTACGAAAACAGAAATCAAGAGATATCACCACATATCACCAAAATGCAGTATACAATTTCATTGGTATTCCATGGTAATACTCACATTACATTTGTGAAGTATTAGGCCCACTCTTAATGCCATAATTTCCTTACTTATATATACATAACAGCAAAAGAAACATCACCCCCTATATTTTGATATAGGTCTGAGAACGTGTTTAGCTTATGTGTCCTCACATACGTCATGCATGACGAATTTTGAGGTCAACCAAATTTTCCACATTGTGTTCGTGTTACACTCCATACTCATAATATTCTTCATTAAACAAATTATATTAATTATAAAATGAAAATAATAAATATTTTTAGGGGTGACGTTTCTTTTGTTGTTATGTATATTTCACTCATCATTTGTGATGTGATCTGGGAAAACCCTCCACATGGTGAAATTTGTAATTTTTGTGTTTTATACATCAAATTAATCGGGACACTGCATGTGCTCTTTTCGAAACTGTTTTATTCATGATTCTAGAATGTCTATAACTTGAGTTACGCTATTGTAGAGTTCTTTCACATAAGAGCACATGCAGTCCCGATTAATTTGATGTATAAAACACAAAAATTACAAATTTCACCATGTGGAGGGTTTTCCCAGATCACATCACATTTGTTCACAGTGTTTGGATTATACCCATGTGAAAAAAAGTTGTGTAAAACACAGCATGGCTGCAATTGGACATCGTTTCATAGCAATAAAAACACGGAAGAATAAAAATGCTGATGTGCAGGTCTGAGGCGACACATGTGGAGACCAAAAACCAGAGACTTTTTTATCCTAGTTTTGTTATGATTTTGTATACTGAAAAGCCTACCCAGATTGTAAAGATATGAAACATTATGTTGGCAGTTTTTCTTTCAGAAAACATTTGAGTCTTTTGATTGTTCAATAATTGCCATCCAATTAGCATAACCAATAAATACATTATTAGCATAATCAATGAATACATTATTAGCATAACCAATGAATACATTATTTTGTTTGCATAATTAATGTGATTACACATACCTTATGAGCGTACAGAATGGGTGACATACTTAGCATCGACTGATACATCTCGGCGGTAGGCAACTTGTCAAATTCAAACGATCCTAAGCCTGCCTCACAGAAATTCCTACAAAGTTAAATATAGTACTGCGAGTTAGGGAGGAGGGCCAAATTCATGGTACAGCCAAGGCTTTGAGAAGCCCAGCCAGGCCCAGGTTTTGCCCAGGCCTATGGGCCTATATAATCCCCTAGCTGAGCTCAAAAGTCCCTTTACTAACCCTAACTCCCTAGGCCCATTTGCTTACACATAACCTGAATCCTTCCTAACTCCCTAGGCCCATTTGCTTACACATAACCTGAATCCTTCCTAACTCCCCAGGCCCATTTGCTTACACATAACCTGAATCCTTCCTAACTCCCCAGGCCCATTTGCTTACACATAACCTGAATCCTTCCTAACTCCCTAGGCCCATTTGCTTACACATAACCTGAATCCTTCCTAACTCCCTAGGCCCATTTGCTTACACATAACCTGAATCCTTCCTAACTCCCTAGGCCCATTTGCTTACACATAACCTGAATCCTTCCTAACTCCCTAGGCCCATTTGCTTACACATAACCTGAATCCTTCCTAACTCCCTAGGCCCATTTGCTTACACATAACCTGAATCCTTCCTAACTCCCTAGGCCCATTTGCTTACACATAACCTGAATCCTTCCTAACTCCTAGGCCCATTTGCTTACACATAGCCTGAATCCTTCCTAACTCCTAGGCCCATTTGCTTACACGTAACCTGAATCCTTCCTATCGCCTAGGCCCATTTGCTTACACATAACCTGAATCCTTCCTAACTCCCTAGGCCCATTTGCTTACACGTAACCTGAATCCTTCCTAACTCCCTAGGCCCATTTGCTTACACATAACCTGAATCCTTCCTAACTCCCTAGGCCCATTTGCTTACACGTAACCTGAATCCTTCCTAACTCCCTAGGCCCATTTGCTTACACATAACCTGAATCCTTCCTAACTCCCTAGTCCCACTTGCTTACACATAACCTGGATCCTCCCTAACTCCCTAGTCCCATTTGCTTACACATAACCTGAATCCTCCAAAATCCTTCAGTAGTAAAGCAAGCACATGACATGTATGCACACATGTTTCTAATCCGTGATACATGTACATGGCCAGGGACCCTCCCTGCATGCATGGAGCAATAAACAGTGTCCACTGACCCAAGCACTGACCTTGCAATCACTACAACAAATATGGATGTACATGTACCATGGAAAGGCAAGTATGCCTAATAACCTCAATCCTCCAAAATCCTTCACTTTAGCAAAGAGCATGTAGCATGTAACCTCAATCCTTCAAAATCCTTCACTTTGGCAAAGAGGATTTTGGAGGATTTGGGCTAATGAATAGATCTCACACAGCTCTTATTGTTAACACAGACTTGAGCGACACCTCAGCTGTATTTTGTACACAAATGCAGCCATTATAATGAGGGCTACTTGGCTGGGCTAGGCCCAGACTAGGTTAATTTTCAGGTACTGGATTAGGATTCACAAAAGACAGATTAGGAGGCCAGGTAGCCTGGGCCTGGCCTGGCTGTAACCATGGTTATGTTGATTGGTAGGTAATGTATTGTAACAGGATTAGGAGGCCAGGTAGGCTAGGCCTGGCCGGGCTTCTCAAAGGCTTGGCTGTACCAAGACTTTGGCCCTCCTCCCTTACAAGATCGGACAGGCACTGTATTCTGTTTTATTATTCCGTAAAGATAGTTCCTGATAAACGCCATCTTTGGCTTTGAGCTGCATCAAGCATTTAATGAGTTAAAACGCCACCATGCCGCAAATGGTGTCTGTAAGGCATGGATATTTATTAAAAATTGTTTTAATCACTGCTCGTAAAAGATGGCTGGTTTTGCATGGTGTGACGTCAAGTGAAAACCATCTATAGGTCAAGTGGAACAAACGTCTTGCCTAAAGCAAAATTTACAATAAAATACCTGAAACATAGATTAAAGTTACTCAAATATTAATGTTCTGATCTTCTGGAGTCAATGGCTAATCTATGTGCAAGAGTGCCCGACTTGTTCTGTTCAACGGACAGTATCGTCACAATCACAGCAGACTTTCAACAGGGCATGGATTCGGTGCCCTAGTTTAAGATGAACACAGTGACTGAAAATGACTGGCTCATTTATGCAGCAGCAACGGTAATATGACCTTATCATGTGGGATATTATTTTCAGTCACTGATTTAATCTAAAACTAGCACTCTGATTCCATGCCCTGTTGATCATGATGATACTGTCCCTTTAACAGTAAGGGAGGTGGGCCAAAGTCATGGTACAGCCAAGCCTTTGAGAAGCCCAGCCAGGCCTAGGCTACCTGGCCTCCTAATTGTCTTTTGTGAGTCCTAATCCTGTAACAATACAGTACCTGCCAATCAACATAACCTGGGCTTCTGGAGGGCCTAGCCCAGGCAAGCAGAGCTCATTGTATAGGCCAGTAGGCAGGGGAAAAGCCTGGGCCTGACCGGGCTTCTCAAAGGCTTGGCTGTACCATGACTTTGGCCCTTGTCCCTAAAATTGATGACAATTTGCCACTTGCAGAAACCTCAAAGGGTGACTTGATTACAATGGCCATTCAAATTATAATTTGTCTCAAACACTTTAATCTCATTTACTCAGCAAGCCGTTACAAGCATTTCCCATTCACAAATTTACCACGATTTGTAATTATTTGTAATTACCACTTACCAGTCGGGTATGTCTGTACTTCCCAACATTGCTGTCACAAAAACAAAAACAAAAAATATTATTTTAAATGTTTCCAACATTTAAACCTTTGCATTAATGCTTACATTAGATGAAATAACTTCTTAAGATGTTAAGCATAAACAATATCTGGAATATAAACAAAGTCGATTACCTACATGAAGTGTGCCAGCCTGCTGTAATCCATACCATGGCATTGTACTCACAATGTGTGCACGCACAACGAGCTTGGTTACGAGTTTTGACGCACTACCCAGTCTACCGTAAAGCATGTCATTTATAGGCACTTAATGCACGAAGATAGTTCCTACAACTAGACGCAATCTTACACGTGATGCGGGCGAAACACTCTGTGTGGCGAATGCGATAAACACTAAAGATGCGTGCATGAGATACAGTTCTCTCACACGCCGGGTAAGGTTCCCAGACTGCAACTGCTTCTTTGTGAGAGACCTTGCGTGTCAGTCTGTGGACCAATACGCCACGAATGGCCCAAATCCATTCTTCTTGGAGTACTATGCCGTGGACTAGAATAGCACACGAGTGGCACACTTGATGTAGGTTATAGACTTAATATCAGACAATTCTTAAACAGCGCATATATCACTGAGCTCCCTATGCGCTTACAGAGGAAAGAGGAACAAAAAATAACGCAGACAGAAAAGAACACATGTTCTTGTCCAGCCTCATGCATGTAATTTCGAATTAACAAATCACCAGAAACAACAGGGAATAAAAACTGGAAAAGCATGGAAGGGAAGGAAATGAAAATAATGAACTGTGACTTCAGCAAATTAATAATAATAATAATAATATAATAATAAGTAAGACTAATTGCGGTGACACCATGTGAAATTCTCAATTGAGTAGTAATTAGTTCTGAAAAGAACTGGGGGTTCTTATATAACGCAGAACATAACTGAAGGAAATCTCAAAGCGCTTTACAATACATTATTTCCCCTGGTCACTGGGCCAATATCATTCCTATAATCTTTCTCAGCTCCCTGGGGAGTATACAGCCCATTATGTGCAACCTTTTGGCACTACAGGGCAAGGGCGCAACCACGTGTTGAAAGTTGGGGGGGTCCCAAGCAGCCAATAGCAACGTGATCTGCGGGCGAGCGAAGCTTGCATGCGCCACTGCTAACTGGGGTCTTGGTTCAATATCACGTATTTCAGCATGTTGATGGAAGTGTTGCATAATTGTGATGTCATGAATGACATTACTAGGATCATGTATACATAAAATACCAAAATGTTCCAGAAGTTGGGGAGGTCCACATAAAAGTAGGGGGGGTCGTGACCCCCCCCCCGACCCCCCAGTGGTTGCGTCCTTGCTACAGGGCTAATCAAACACAATTACCACCTCTACCGTCACAGGTACCCATTTATACTCCTGGGTGAAGAGAAGCAATTACAGTTAAGTGTCTTGCTGAAGGACACAAGTATCATGGTCGCGGCTGGGATTCGATCCCATATTCTAACGACTTGGCCATCAGAAGACCGATGCACGAGACCACTCGGCCATGACACCCCATAAATAAACAAATGTGTTTTAACCCGGATTTTGAGCTGTTCAGAGGTTTTTACCTGTTTAACATAAGCTAGGAAAATTAACCGTGTTCGTAAAGATGTGGACACATAATATCATTAGTTTACAAGAAGAGCGCCCTCAGTCAAACTGGCTGGCAAAAGCTTTATTTTTGTCAAAGACAGGCACCATAAGATCCTCTATAATGGGCTGTCATCAGAAAATGTTCAGATGTTTTGACCTGTTTAACATAAGCTGCTAAGATGTTCCATAGCTGCACAGCCGCGGCTTGCAAACAGCAGGAACCATAAGACTTAGTTAAAATAACTGAGATAGTCAAAAGAGACGTATGGAACACCCAACCACAACAAAACTAAAAAGAAAAGAACAAATTGAACTTACAGACAAAGTTTACAACTGGATTTCTTGCTACACATGCTTTGTAAAAGTCCTGGAAAAATGCAAGAGAAAAAGCACTTTATTATTTTAATAATAAATCATAAATAATCATAATCATAAATAATCGACTTGAAACACTCACTGAACTTTCTATTAAGGACACTTATATATATATTTTTTTTAAATAAAAAAATAAAAATAAATTATGCGCATATACTTACTGGAAACTGACCAATGAGATGAGCGACTAGAAAGCCTCCGTGTGATCCTCCATTCAGTACAACTCTGTCTTTATCGGCCTTCCCAGAATCCAACACTGTCAACACTGCATGCTGGGTAATAACCAAAACTGATGTTAACTTTATGTTCTGGGCCAATTGTAAATGACGCAAAATTGTTTTTTAGTATGGATGAACTTACAGACAATAAAAGGGCAATATCGTCTCGATCACAACAAACTTTAAACAGGGCATGGAATCAGTGTCCTAGTTTAAGAGGAACACAGTGACTGAAAATTACTGTGGGGGTATTATTTTCGAGTCACCGAGTTACTAGTAATCTAAAACTAGCACTCTGTTTCCATGCCCTGTTGATTGTGATGATACTGCCCCTTTAACCCTCCTATATACAGTGCAGTTGCCATAGAATTGTCAGACCTTTCAAAACCTTTCAAGTTTGCTGTACTGAAGGGTTTTGAAAGGTGAGAAAACTGTCTGACAAAAGGGACCTATGAAAGGTTTCGAAAGGTGTAACAACTCTCTGAATAAACTGGTGTTGAAATGTTTCAATACCTTTCAAAGGGTATTGAAAGGTGTGGTTGTTCAGTAGCAACAAATTCTGGAGGGTTTTAAAGGGTTCATAATAATTGATAGCCATTTTGGCCCGTAAGCAGATTTTGAAAGGTTTTGAAACGTCAAACCATAGGAGGGTTAATGTAAGTATATTTTACTGTTTAGCAAGGATGTTCTGCTTGTGCATAGTTCAAGTTCAAGTAAACTTTATTAAGCACCATAACTGGGCAATTTCAGCTCGCCATAAAAAATAAATATATGTAAGAAAACACAAAGATGAAATGGAATACGAGTGATAAAACTACAAAAATACAATGAGAAAGCCATAAAATTGCCTACACATATTGCACATGAAAATTACGCCTAACATAAACCCTCGCTAACCGACTGAGTTGTACTAAAATACGGTGTAAGGAGACAATAAAAATACACATTGCACATGAAATTATGAAAGCCTCATAAAAACCCTGTCCACCGTGTGTAAATAATGATAGAATGTTATAAAAAAACTACATCAAAATCAAAACAATCAAAATATGCCAACTAAAACCTATTGCACATGAAAATAAGAAACCTGATAAATATCCCCACCTAACGTGTATAATTACTATTAAAATGTGTCACAGCCATCGGAACAAAAGTATGTTTACATGACTAGCGCAGAATTCTGTGATATTAGTAAGTTAGTGAAATGAGCCCCCCCTCGGCCCAATTTCATAAGAGCTGCTTTGCAGATAAATTTGCTTACCAGAAAAAATAGCTTAGTAGATTTCCTTGGTTACCAGCCAAACTTTCATACAAAATGTATGCGTTTTATTTTACTTAGCAAAAATATTTGCTTAGCAAAATTCTCTGCTTAGCGTGCTCTATGAAATTGGGCCCGGGGCAGCACTGGCTCTCCAAACTCACTGGCTTTCAACATCTAATATAAAACAACAAGTACTCTCTTTCAGCAAACGGGGAAATGTCTCTGGATCCCTACTGGTCCAGTGTGATCCCGACCGGTCCAGTGTGATCCCGACCGGTCCAGTGTGATCCCGACCGGTCCAGTGTGATCCCGACCGGTCCAGTGTGATCCCGACCGGTCCAGTGTGATCCCGACTGGTCCAGTGTGATCCCGACTGGTCCAGTATGATCCAGACTGGTCCAGTATGATCCCTACTGGTCCAGTATGATCCCGACTGGTTCAGTATGATCCCGACTGGTCCAGTATGATCCAGAGGCCAATTCCATAGAGCTGCTAAGCAGATAAAAATTGCTTACTATAAAAATTTGCTTAGCAGATTTCTTTGGTTACCAGCCAAACCTTCATACACAATGTATGCATTTTGGCTGGTAGTCCGTTTTATTTTGCTTAGCAAAAATATTTGCTTAGCAAAATTCTCTGCTTAGCAGCTCTATGCAATTGGCCCCAAGTCTAAACTGTGCTGTAAGGGTGATGTTGCAAAGGGGCAAAAAGGCTGAATCCATTAAGCCCTGCCCACCATAGTAATCACCTAGCAACGGCACTCGATCGCCGAACTGACGACATGCGACATGCGGCATGCGGCATGCGCGCACACACGTCCTTACATAATGGCGGCTTGTTTATGGTTGTCATCGACGCGATACCGCTATTTTAACATGTGCGACTTTGGTCAGACTTTTGGATGTGTAAACGTGGCTGTGATTGGGCAATGGGGGCAGAGCTTAATGGATCGATCTATATATGACTGTGCCCGAGCTGAAACATGAATGTTATATCCTTACCTGCACATCATCAACATCCTGATGTCCTACGTTGCTAGGTAAAGACATGATGTTGTCTTGACCAAAGCCTAAGGACCCTCGATAATTCACTGCAAATGGGAGAAAAACAAAACAAGTTTAGGGAGGAGGGCCAAAGTCACGGTACAGCGAAGCCTTTGAGAAGCCCAGCCAGGCCCAGGCTTTGCTCAGGCCTATGGGCCCATATAATCCCCTAGCTGAGCTCAAAAGACCCTTTACTAATTAATAGATCTCTTATAGCTCTTATTGTTAACACAGACTTGACTGACACCTCAGCTGTCTTTTGTTCACAACTGCAGCCATTATAATGAGTGTGGCTGGGCTAGGCCCTCTGTCCAGAAGCCCAGGTTGTGTTGATTGGCAGGTGCTGTATTGTTACAGGATTAGGACTCACAAAAGACAGATTAGGAGGCCAGGTAGCCTGGGCCTGGCCTGGCTTCTCAAAGGCCTGGCTGTATCATGACTTTGGCCCTCCTGAATAGAGCATGTAGCCATGTGTACCAAATCCATCAAAGCTTACAAAGTCCACCGGGCTGCTTTTGTTGGATTCAGGACTGTGTATAACCAAGCCATGGATGCTTTGCATTTGCTATTGTACCAATTCCATCCAAGTCCAACAATTGGAGTAACTTTGTACTGCATGTTTTGGAGGATTTGGGATGGTTTCCAGCAAAAATGCCTAGGAAGTCGGGGTTAAACAACCAACCAGTGAATGTTTCAGCTTATTACATTGTATTGTTCATGAGAAAATATTGAAAATGCCTTCTAACATGGAATTTAGGAAAGAGTTCTCTTTCTTGAACTGAAAATTATTTATGGTTTCTTAAAAATAATAGCACCTCAAATAAAATTATTCACAGGAAATATTAACACCATCATCAGCTTGACACAAAGTAAGTTTTACAATAAAATTTGTTAATTTGGTTATTTTTGAATTATTAATCCTATATTTAAAGTATATAAAGAATTTACTGGGAAAAAAACTAAAAAAGGATTTTCATTTACCCAAAAGTACAGCGAATCCCAACTTGCAGAAAGCCACCATCGTCACGTTATACTCTGCCACTATGATTGAGTGTGGCCCACCTGCATGAAAGAAAAGGTAGAGAATATTATCAATGAAATGTTAAGGTATCTGCTGTTGAAATGGCTGTTGCGACTCACAACTGCACATTCGTCATTACAGCATTGTAACAATGCGACTCTACTGTGGTACGCTTAATATTAATTTGTTCATTGGAACCCTTGCACAGTTTGATCTTTCAAAACCCTTTGAAAGGTTTTGAAAGGTAAAAAGTACCTTTCCAGCGATGTGTAGTGGTTTCGTGTGGGAATGCTTGTCTGTTTGTTTGTTTATTTGTGTATGTTTGTTCGTATATGCTGTTTACCTGTTTGTTTGTTTATTCTTGCTTTTTAGTCCGTTCTTGTTTTTGTTTGTTTCATTGCACAAACGCAGTTTGGAAAACGTCTCGACAAGCTCCAAGCTTTTCAGGCAATCCTGCAGGCCGGTGTTTTGTGCAATATTTGTTTTGTCTGTTTCTTTAATTCTTTCTTCGACTTTGATATGTTTAGTCTTGTGCTTTTCTGTCATTTTGTTCACTCGTTATATTTATGTAGAACTTGTAGCTTTGCATGGTGAGGAGGATAAGTAAGAGTAATTGCGGTGACACCATGTGAAATGCTCAATTGAGTAGTAATTAGTTCTGAAAAGAACTGGAGGTACAACTCGACGTTTCGATCAGTATGCTCTGATCGTCCTCAGGAGAATGCCGGACTCTGGAAAATGCTGCTGCTTAAGTAGACTGCTGGAGGATCAACCCGATGAAAGGATGCTGGAGGATTAGTTCGGGTTGATCCTCCAGCAGTCTAGTTAAGCAGCAGCATTTTCCAGAGTCCGGCATTCTCCTGATGACGATCAGAGCATACTGATCGAAACGTCGAGTTGTACCTCCAGTTCTTTTCAGAACTAATTACTACTCAATTGAGCATTTCACATGGTGTCGCCGCAATTACTCTTACTCACTTTGTTATATTGTGTGTGTATGTCTTGTCCCTTCACTCTTTTGTCTGCTTGTTTGTCAGTTTCTTTGTCTCTTTTTGTAGTTTTTGCTTGTATACTACTCAAAACAATTTAGGGATCACCGGAATAACCTCAGTTAAAGCAAGATGATTCATTTCAGATAAACACAATGTTTCACAGAATTGATGAGAAACAACTGCACAATGAAACAGATGATAAAGGATGCATGTAGTGATTACACATTTCATGACATGACTACTGAAAGAGAGAGGGGGGGTTGCAAATGAAAATCCCGGTTCATGGAACATTTCAAACCTATTTGATGTTAAAAATCCGGTGTTCCCTAAATTGTTTTGAGGAGTATATATTGTTTTTATTAATTTTAAAGGCAATTTTGATGTATTTGTATAATTTTTATGAATTGAGATGTGTATGTTTAATTTTTAAAATATTGATAATCTTATATTTTTGCATTACTGCCTGTAAAATGATCTAAATAAATAAAAAATAAATAAATCTACACTGTACAAAGTAATATGGTGTACACAGTTATACCATCTTTCAAAAACTGACAGACGGAGGGTTTTGGTGGGTCTGTCAACCCACTGACAAAATGGACTACAGCGATGTGTAGTGGTTTCAAGTAGGAATGCATCTACACTGTACAATAGTAATATCTTCTACACAGTTATTCTACTGACAGATGGAGGGTCTGTCAACCCGCTGACAAAATGGACTACAGCAATGTGTAGTGGTTTCAAGTAGGAATGCATCTACACTGTACAATAGTAATATCTTCTACACAGTTATTCTACTGACAGATGGAGGGTCTGTCAACCCGCTGGCAAAAATGGACTACAGCGATGTGTAGTGGTTTCAAGTAGGAATGCATCTACACTGTACAATAGTAATATCTTCTACACAGTTATTCTACTGACAGATGGAGGGTCTGTCAACCCGCTGGCAAAAATGGACTACAGCGATGTGTAGTGGTTTCAAGTAGGAATGCATCTACACTGTACAATAGTAATATCTTCTACACAGTTATTCTACTGACAGATGGAGGGTCTGTCAACCCGCTGGCAAAAATGGACTACAGCGATGTGTAGTGGTTTCAAGTAGGAATGCATCTACACTGTACAATAGTAATATCTTCTACACAGTTATTCTACTGACAGATGGAGGGTCTGTCAACCCGCTGGCAAAAATGGACTACAGCGATGTGTAGTGGTTTCAAGTAGGAATGCATCTACACTGTACAATAGTAATATCTTCTACACAGTTATTCTACTGACAGATGGAGGGTCTGTCAACCCGCTGGCAAAATGGACTACAGCGATGTGTAGTGGTTTCAAGTAGGAATGCATCTACACTGTACAATAGTAATATCTTCTACACAGTTATTCTACTGACAGATGGAGGGTCTGTCAACCCGCTGGCAAAAATGGACTACAGCGATGTGTAGTGGTTTCAAGTAGGAATGCATCTACACTGTACAATAGTAATATCTTCTACACAGTTATTCTACTGACAGATGGAGGGTCTGTCAACCCGCTGGCAAAAATGGACTACAGCGATGTGTAGTGGTTTCAAGTAGGAATGCATCTACACTGTACAATAGTAATATCTTCTACACAGTTATTCTACTGACAGATTGAGGGTCTGTCAACCCGCTGGAAAAATAGAGAGTTTGATGACTAATTAGCTATGACAGAGACATAAATACATATAGCAGACACGTGCAGTATAATAAATATCTGATAAAAAAGGAGAAAAAACTTAATTATGAAATTAATTTGGCTGTGGGTTAACAATCTTAGTGGATGGATTACCATGTGGAAGAACAATAAGCGGTGGTTTGGTTGTCTTCGATGTTGGCTCTGGAGTCATCAGAATAGCCTCGTAGTCAACTACATCTGAAATTCATTCGTAGTATAAATATGGTAAGAAAGGGTTGTAAAATTGTAACGGTCCGGAGAAGAAGTACGACAACTCTGTCAAGAAGGTTTATCAGTCAAGTTCTGGTGTTAGCAGCAGAATGTGGGTTTGAATCCCGGCCGTGACACTTGTGTCCTTGAGCAAAACACTTAACCATAATTGCTTCTCTCCACCCAGGGGTTAAATGGCTACCTGTGAGGGCAGAGTTGGTTGATTAGCCCTATATGCACTGTAATGGCAGCAATTGAGCTGTATACTCCCCAGGGAGCTGAAATGGTTTCAGGAATGATTTATGAGCCTTATGAGCCTTATGAGCAGGGGTAATAATATAATGCGCCTTGAGCACCACTCAGTTGGTGGATACGTGCGCTATATAAGTCCACACATTATTATTATTATTATTATTATTATTATTATTAATCTTTCTTAAATCCATCACATATTTACAATTCAAATACAAATACAAATAAAAAACGGCTCTTTAATCCAATTAACCCTAACCACCCCAAATCCATCAAAATCCTCCAAGGGGCACTTTTGGGGAAAAATCCAGTACTTTCAGACACTGGTGCTTTCACCTCTTCAAATGGGGCAAAATTACCACCTGGCAAGAAGTACAGGCCGTAAATGCTGAATATGAAAGACCAACGAAAATGCATGGTGCCTTTTGAAGATAAGGGCATGTTTCCAAAAGTGCACTGATGGATTTTGGAGGATTCAGGAAGGTTCCTAGCCAGAATGCCTAGGGGGTTAGGGTTAAGGTGAACATTATAAAAATCCGATCAAATTGCATGAAGCCAATGAGTAATGCAGATGAATAATTATAGAAGATTATTAATTATTTTCGTCTATCAGTTTTTGTATCTGACTATGGAGCTGTCTGTCTTTTCACAAGGACAGTTGGAAGATGTGCGGTGCTTTAAAAGCTGACACAGCTGTTCCGTCCTCCCTTTTCTCTTTCAGTGTACAGTGCCCTCTGTTGGCCTGAATATTTACCATGTTGCGAAGATTCAGTTTTCGTCTTAGCCTGGAGTGGAATGATTTCCCAAGAGAGGTTTTCAATCTTAGTGGAGGTGGCATCCAGTGGAATCCAGTCTATGTCCGTCTCTTGACCTTCGGTTGGCAGCTGGCCAACCACCTGGATATACAAGAAAGGATTATAAACCCAACGTCAATTCTTTTCTTTCATAGCTGAAGCTAGTGGATGATTCCATCAACAGAGCCCTGCTGAGTACCAGGGCATGCAGAGTACCAGCCTTGACCAAGGCAGTTGCTGTCTCGTTGTTTACACTCATGGTAGGTTATGCAGACCAGAATAAAGCTTGGAATGCAATGGTAACTTGACCTTGAGGCAGTGCATATACGACATGTTGGAGTATTACTCGCGTTGGCTATTGTAGATTTACTTGTAGAATAGACTAAACAGAACATTAAGAAGACAGGCTGAGGGGATGTATTTTTGGGCTTATATTATACAAATATTGACTGCTACGAGTGGTACAGTAAAACTAGCCTCCCGAGGTGATCCCTGGAGCATTCTATTTTCCTGAGGTGAAGCCGAGGGAAAATGGAATGCTCCAGGGATCACCGAGTGTACCACGAGTGAAAACAGTCAATATTTGTTTTATAACACCTCATACATAGATTCTGCACAATTTATGAACAGGCCTGCTACAATAAATCAAACCAATACATGACTTTCATTAACTTGACAACACTCCAAAATCAATTGAACTTCTGTAACACGTATTTATTCATGTTGTAACAACAGCATTGACATGTTTAGACCAATTTCATGGGCTAGTTCATTGGTTGCCATGGGCTAGTTCATTAGTTGCCATGGGCTAGTTCACTGCTTGCCATGGGCTAGTCTTTCCTTGTTTGCTTGGCATTACAGTAAAATGCATGTGACACGTTCTCAACCAATCACAAGACACAATCTATGTAAGAGGTGTTATATATCAGATTATATTTATTATAGGTCTGTGACTGTTACAAAGATATTCTTACTCTAAACCATAGAGAAGAAGAGCAAGAGAGCGAGAGAGAGACATCAGTATATATAGTGATAGGTCACTGACATTTAGATTGGACATTGGAAGAGCCAATGGGTGCGTTCGAGTAGCTTCCCTGGGTCGACCCGGAGCGATCGAGTAGGCCTGATGTCATTGCCGGGGCTTACCTGGGTCAGCCTCAAGTGACCTGCTCGCGAAGCAGGTCACTTGAGGCAGACCCGGGTAAGTGACGTCACTTTGAGAATGTTCTGAATGGCCTTTGTTTTCAGTGCAGCAATTTCGTGAAGTTTTTGACATACATTTTCAACCCTTAACCAGTTCACGTCGGGAATAAAAAAGTTTTTCTGGGCCCCTGTGCAGGTTTCTTTTTCCCACACAAACACGTTAATGGAAGCTTCCACAGCGCGTAGCCACGTCTACCGAGCATGTCACTGTACGCTCGGCTCGTTGCCACGTCAACCGAGCATGCATACAAATATTCCAGAGTTTCCTATGGCGTGTTTAGACGCTCTCTGATCCGCGGTGCAAAAAAAATTGCATGTACACACGGCCTCCGACGCGAACTGGTTAAACAATGAATCTGTGAGTAGAGACTGTTCTTGTACTAGAAGATGTGTTGTTTTGTACGAACCTGAGAAGTAATATGATCATTAGTTCTTTTTTTACCCGGGAAATAATTATTTTACGATCGTTTCTTTGTAAATATTTTGTTTACAAAGTCCGTGTGACCTTTGACATTCTTCACATCGCTTTAACGTCCACAAGAGGGTGAACGTTCAGCGGGATGCTCATTCGATTTGCTCGTGCTCGGGGTTCACCTGTGTGACTTACTCGGGTTACCTCGGGGAAGCTACTCGAACGCACCCAATGAATGACATAATGGGGAATTGTTCATTACTAGTTATGTAGGGTTGTTGTGTAGTGTGCTAACTGGACATGATTGTTTGTTATAATTGGGCTAGGCCATTGTTTACAATTCGACAGGATGTGTAGCTTAACAGTATCGGGCAATGGAGTCCAAATATACATGCACACTTCAACCACAAGCACAATAGCAAATTTTTGACCACACCCACAAGCAGATTTTAACCACACCCACAATCACACTCGTGCAACACCCCCACACTTGAACCACACCCACAAGCAGATTTTAACCACAAGCACACTCGTGCAACACCCCCCACACACTTGAACCACACCCTAGGGCTGTGCGTTTTCGGATATTTTTGGAACCGGATACCCAAAATCAGGAAAGTTCGAATACCCGGATACCCGTTTTCATTCTTGTTGAAAATATGCCTCCTTTGGTGTACAAATACATGTAAACGTTAACAAAATTGACCTTTATAATACAGAGGATACCATATTTAATTTGATCTTTATTAAAGTATAACATCTTGGTGACAAAATATTGTATTAATTTACGGAAAGTTATTTCTGAAATAAAACCGTAAAAATTGTTCACACGCGCGCACGCATGGCCGGTGCATCACGCAGCTACAGCGGCCTCGCACGTGACTGTGTCAGGGAGTGACTACCATCATCAGAAGACAATAATCACTGGTGCGTGCGTGATCAGAGCGCATGCGTATAGCAAGTTGACTTTAATGTTCATGTCACAAAACACGTGTTGAATAATGTCATTGGTCAAAGGCGATGTGGGCGGAACTAACCCGTTGTGAGAAAACGATTCATGTGCTTGCGCCTTGCCGCCTTCCAAATAAGGATATCCCGTACGCCATGTTGGCTTTGGATAAGGACATGATTTTGCGTACTAAAATAATCTGATATTATTAAACTAACAAACTGCAAAAAATTAACGAATCTAAAATCAGAACTTGAATATTAATATGTTTTTATCACAATGAACTTTAGTTAAATGTCAATAAACCTGTCAATAAACATTGTTTCTTGAAAGAATGAATTTTTACCAATTTGGGCCCCTTTTTCTCAAAATGGGACCAAACTTGACTATTCCTATTGAACGTGGCATCGTATTGATCGGTCAGTCAAGAAATGAGTCTAAAATTTAGGATGCGCACTCATCAAATAACTTAACAAAACGTATCGGTGTAAGTTTTGTCTACTTTTTAATTAGTATTCAGCCAATTTGTCCCCTCCATCAATGTTTGACGATCCATAATTCGCAGCTCATCATAAGCAACCGCATTTCGTCCCTCATAAACGTCTTTTCAACTGATAGGAGATTAGGTGATTATAAAAATATGCTGCCCAATTGAAAGGATCAAACCCGCAACCAATAATACCTTTCAAATCCGACTGATTATGGATCCTACTGTTGGTTTCAAAGACAATGACCGACGTAACACCTCCTTTTTTATGTCTTTCTTTTCAAACAAACTATCACCTTGTCGGCAAATGTAATACACAAGAGAGCTCGCTATCGGCGGGTAAATAAATGTAAATGTTGGTGATATGCTGAGGGATGGTCAGTGGCACATCAAAATAATTACACAACAAAACCAATTTCAACACTACTTTTTTATTACAACAATTAATGTGGACGTCCCCGATAATAAAATCCCCTCTATTAACACATCATGGTGCACACTCCAGGTTAGACATAAAGCAGCAGTTATTGTCCCACTAATCCAATTACTGTGAACAATAGGCAAACAATCCATCCTGAGCAGCTAGTTTGATACATTTTGTACTTGTTTGTAGCATGCTGCAGCCAGGCTATTTGAGTCTTAATGATTGGATACAATGTATCAGTTGGACAAAAGTGTATGGAAAATGTCCTTAAAATACTACAAAGGCGTTATCTTGAATAAAATTGCTCCTAAAAGTGTAAACAGTACATTGTTCAATAGTCAAAAATTTCTGTTCACACTGCTGAAATGGTAAGTCCCAATTTTAAAAAGTCATTTACGGGTACTCGGAACCGAAAAACGGAACCGGGTAATGACAGTTTCGGTCGGGTATCCGGATACCCGGCACAGCCCTACCACACCCACAAGCAGATTTAACCACACCCTCAAGCACACTTGTGCAACACCCCCACAACACTTGAACCACACCCACAAGCAGATTTTAACCACAAGCACACTCGTGCAACACCCCCCACACACTTGAACCACACCCACAACCACATTTTAACCACACCCATAAGCACACTTGTGCAACACCCACACACACATAAACCACACCCACAACCCTTGAAGCACTTCAGAGATCTCTCGAACAAAATTCGCATACTCACCAGTTCTGGTTGTCTGTTCATAGAAGAGCGAACCGCTACTATAGTATCGCCCATTATGTCAAGTACGGCCCATGCCCCGAATACAGGGTCAAAGGTCAACCTTGTCACACAACACTTAGCCGTGTTCACCACCAGAATTTCCTGTTAAAAGCAGATTAAAAAGAGGAAATACAAACGATAAATCAAACAACAAGTTTTATGGATCTGAAAAGTTATAGCTGTGAAAAAATGATTCAGGTGAATTGACCCTGCTGGCCGAGCACTTTCCAGGGGTGCTCTCGCTTGCTAGGCAACATGCATACTCTGTGGGGGGATTGGTAAACGAGTCTATTGCTCATTCTCCTGTATCTCGGCAAAAGTTGACCTGACCCCTGTGAGGAACGGTTTGCGTTTGATATCTCGTACTCTTGATTGAAAAATAGTTCTTTGCTTTTGTTTGGAAAGTTAGAAACTTGTCCGTTTATATTAAAACAAAAGTTATAATGATTAATTGATGTGAAGTAATTTAAGTAACTTTTCAATTTACAGATAGATCTATGTTGTTTGGATACGTAGTTTGAGTGAGTTTCTTTTGCGCAGGAATATGCAGACAGATAACTTTGGTGATACGAAAAGGTCGTTTGATCTCTTGCTGTTATGGTTTTATGAGAGGCACATCTATGAGTATTTTACTCTGTATTATTACTCATTTTTGTTGTGAGTCTGGCATTGCCATGATGGGCTAATATCGCCATCTAGTAAATCCCCAGTGAGTATTTCTGTATTTTGTGTGTACTCGTTGTTAGAGAAATTATGGGTTTTCTGTTTAGTTTGAAAGTTGCTACTCATGAGTTTTATCGTGTATTGTTGTGTTATGAGATACATGTGCATATACGTTTGGCCATTTCGCTGACAAGCACTTTTTACCTTTCAACACATTTCAAAGGGTTTTAAGGAATCAAATGTTTACACGGGTTCAAGACTGAATCCAACATAGTTTTATCTGGGGCACGTTTTCGCGACCCTAACCAGAAACTTGTTTCTGACGTCATATTCTTGACCAGAAACATAACAGAGCAGGGATGCGAAAACGCGAACGTGACCAGAAAATTGTTTTCAGTTTGTGATGTGTTCAATCATTAACGTTTCTCAAAATATACGGTGTAATTAAAATTTTGTCAAAATAAAACGAACTCGTGATTTCTAGTAATAAACTTGGAATATCTGCTTGTGTACAAACAATCCGCCATCTTGAAACCAAGCGTAACTGATCACAAACTTTGGTTCACATTTGGTCAGAACAATGACATCACAGCACAACCGAACTCGCGAAAACGCTTAACCAATGACCGAAGCCCAAACATGTTTCTGGTTACGGTCGTGAAAACACGCCTCTGGAAACACTCCAAAAACAATTTGTAACATCTCACCTTCTTGCTCCCCCATGCAGAGACCAAAACCAGACGTTTGCTATCACTCAACCACCACTTAATAGACGGACTATTTCCTAACATGTAGATACCAGGGAACGGGCTACCAGCTAATAGAGCAGCAGGAGAAAAGAAATAATAGGTTGAAATGTCAATGAGGGAATGAGCATTCCAGTATAAAAAAGGAACTTTAAATGTTCATTTATATATTTAACCATGTCTTGATGTCAAGATGACAAAAGCTCTACAATTCTGGTACAATGTCGCTAAACTTTCCGTTTCTCCAAAATATATTTATTAACCCTCCGATGACTGCGAGCGTCAAAATCAGTCAAAATGTTGATATACTTGCCAAGGTATATCTAGTGCACTGAAAAGTCGAACAGTGTCAAACCTTACGTGTAGTAAGTACATTTACAGGTCAAAATGAGTTGACCGTTTTTGACTGGTAAAAGCATCGTCTTGTGTTGTTGAGGGTGGTCAAAATGACAGTGTAAACCAATCAAAAATGCCCCTGTGTGCACATTTGGGTCAACAGTCAAAACAGGCAGTTGAACTGATTTTGACCACTATAGCTACTTGTTACAGAAGCTCAGCTAAAGCAGGAGGGCTAATGGGAGAAAAATAAAAATTATTTTTGTACCTGTGGGTTTGTGCACCGTGTCTATCACCACTGTAGTTTCATGGGAAGCCCAGTCATACTAAAAACAAAAATAATACAAACTAGAGGTATAGAGTTTGTTAAAAACAAACTCAAGGTGTTCGAGTGCGCCTAATATGACATCATCACCTAAAGTTATTAAAAGACAAGAGTTACTTCAGGAGATATGAGTTTTCATAATATGTAATATATATAAAATACCACATATTGTGTTATACTGAATACATTAACTTCTGGTTCAATTATGTGACGTCATTCATACTTCACAAAATTGTTCCTCATAATATGAGTTACTTCAGGAGAGATGTGTTTTTATGATATATAATGAAAATAACATGTGCTGAATACATTAACTTCCGGTTCAGTCATCCCATATAATTTTAAATTACTCCAACCAAATTAAGTCTGAACTTGGTAAATATGGTTTTCTCTTCAGAAAGGTTTCATGACAAAACTTCGATCAGTGGTGTCAAGTGCGACTTGACAAGAGACTATGGCTACGAGAGATAAGTTCATGGTAATTTGACTTCAGACTACTAGACTAGGGGTGTGCAATGAGTGTGTTCAGAAATTGAGTTTTGTGACACATATCAGGCATGAGCGTGGAAACAGTAGATCATTACATGTAAATTGCTAATATATAAATCCACAATCACGAAACTTGCCCGTTTGGCAGATATTTGCATTTGAATGACATGAAAATAGCGCCTCTTCGCCATTTTTAGAAAACTGTACATTTTAATGTACATTTCAATTTTGTATAATTTGAATAGTTCACATGGTTTATGTTTTTTATGTTTGGAAGAGTTTGGAAAGGGGATTCCATATTTGGGGAATATTTGTCATTGTAAAAAATGAACCAGTTTAAAACAAATTGCCTTGAATAAAAGGTCTGAACCCGTCTGATCCCCCAGTCCTCTACCCCTTAATCCATGGTGTTGTGGGGTAGTATTGCAATTTAATTGATCATGTGAAAACAATCTAAATTGACCATACATCTCAATATTTTGGGGTTTCGTTTCCCATCCCCCATCTCCTTGCCTTGAGCCCCACCCGCTTTGGGCAACCCTGATTCTAACCCTGCCTACATCAGAGACCAATTTGTAAATCTTTTATCATCTTTAAAAAGTTCAGTATTGGTTATTAATTGTCAATGTTTTGTGTAAATATTTAAATTGATAAAACACATTCTTCGTTAATACACACAATTAATAAGTAATAAAGGAAATGCAAAACAAATTTATCTTTTGAATGACACTTCTGCTTTATTTTGTCATGGTCATGATACTCCTTTTCCATCCATTTTTGCACCCATCAATAATAATCCATTTCATGCAGGATAAAGGTTATCCAAACTTCAAGGTCTAATTTGCAATGAAAAGAATAATTTTTTCTGAAGTACTAAATATTCCAACAAATATTCCAAGTGAACATGTAGTCCCTGCCATTAATTGGTTTTGGCTAGTATTGTTAAACTTTAAAAAAAAACTTTTACTGGTGCATGAAAAGAAAGTCAACAGAATTTTTCAATTAAAGATAATGGTTAAAGGGGCAATATTATCTCAATCAGAGTAGACTTTCAACGGGTCATGGAATCAGTGTCCTAGTGTAAGATGAACAAAGCAGGCAATTGAAAATTACTGGCTCATTTGTTAAGCAGTCTGCAAGGATAAGTCATCTGAAGTTGATGGCCAGGGCAACTGTAATGCCATGTGATTTCTTCATTATAAGTGTATTATATAGTACAGCTGATGCATTGAAGAGTGTGTGAAGATTATTATGCACTTTTATGTAAAAATCTCTGCTTCTCCAGCACCTTAACTGCTCCCAGTATCGGTATCAGTACATAATGTATCTGAGCCAACTGCAGTCTCTATACCAGTTATTTTGCAGGGAGAGTTTGGCTGTACACCAAGTCAACTGTATTCTTAGTAAATGATCTATGAATTACCAGCGTAGGAAATGTACTTTTCAGACGTGTTTTCAGATTGTGGGTCAACTCCAATCAACTCCCTCCACTTCTTGTACATACTTGATGAACTTACGATGTAATGACTTTGTGAAAAGAATTTCATTGTTTTTATTATTCTCTTCTGGATGACTTCTTCACAGAATTTTATTTATGCATCATTGTACCAAATAGGTATTTCATCTGATGGATCTGGCCTTGTCAAGACATACTCATTATAGCAAAGACAATGATAGCAAACTTCTAAACTGACAAGATCTTTATCTTCGATTTGCAAAAGTAACCTCTCATCTTTCCGTTGGGCTGCTTCAAATAGTTGGCATGCAATCAAGGTTTGGCAATGTGAATACTTATCAGTTTTTTTTCTTAATTTTTCTCGGTTTGTCAGGGAGTAAGTCTGATGAAGACCACGGTTTTCTTCTCTGGGGTTCAGTGCTGCATTCTTACCGCTCGAGCTCATATTGACCTGAATATGTATGAAGAAAGAATGATAAATATTTAATAGAAGTAGAGGAATAAGTGAGTAAGGGGAATGGGCATTGTAGACAAAAAGAGTGAAAATTAACAAAAGTAAACACACAAGACAAGGTAAACAGAAATGAAAAAGCAACATATAACTAGAAACAATTTTACTGCATACTAAGCTTGGGCGATAAACACGATATCGAATATTGCAATAACTTTTTTATTCGATTACAATATCGAGAACCTATTTAAGTTATCGGCATATCGGCGAATCGCGAATACAAATATATCACGATAAAATATAAATCGACATTGTGAGTCAAGTCAGACATTCCATGGAAATAAAACCATTAGTCTTTTGAGCTTTTAGAAATGAGAAACAAAAGCAAACTACTTCATAAGTACATATACGCTCTGCAAATAAATTTGCAATTTATTGTGACACTTGTAGAGGGGTACATACCTGTGGTTATTGGCTCTAAAGCAATCATGCATGAATGCAAAAAAAGAATTGCGATATTATTGAAAATTGCAATATATGTTTGCCGATATATCGTGGAAAAAAAAATTGTTATCGCCCAAGCTTACTGCATACTTGAAACTTGATTGAATTTTTGGAAAGAATGTCGTATCCGACCACCACTTTTAAAGGGTTTGGGGAATTATTTTGCAACCACTAACCAGTTAAAAATTATTCTATCGATTTTTGGTGGTACAGAAAGCGAAAACTATCTTTAAAATCCACTTTTATTTCCTTCTAAAAATCCTCCCTTCAGAAAATAGAAGGATCCTATTATAGTTGCCACTGCGCATGTACAAATGACTGTGTTGGTCACTAATTGTGGAGTTCGACATCAGACTGACATGACTGAGGAATTCATCATTATAGCAAAAGGGCTGATTTCTCATGAAATAAATATCCTGGAATAATGTGAAGTATATGTCCATCATCATCCATATGTTCTCCACCTTACGAGGTAGGTAAGATTACTTTAATGGTTATACTGAATGAGAAAAAAGTGGCGGTCGGATCGACATTTCTACCCGTATTTTTCAATATTTGCCTACCTTGATGTTTCTGTTTCTTCTTAATCTTATTTCTTCCTCTCAGCCCTGCAAATGGCATGGAAGCATTTGTACCACTCAGAGTGGTACCCATAAATCTGTAAATCGAATGGTAATTAATTTTAGGAATGTCGGCTATTCATCCATACATGTAAAATAATAAATAATTGGGTCAGCATCCATCTTCATTGTATACACTATGAAAAAATAACCCAAAACTTTAGTTCAGCTTGAAGTTCATTTCCATGCTTATTTACACCGCCAAAGGTTGAATATTCTTGGCTCATGTACAAAGTTATGTTTGTGCAACTACAATACATGTACTATGTAGTATTACTTTTAAGTATCTGATAAAACTCCATTATAAAGATCCCATTTTTCAACAGTGCTGATTTTTTCCCCAAAAAGTGCCCCTTTCAGGATTTTGATGGATTTGGGGTGGTTAGGGTTATAGTTTATTTTGTTGGTCAAGGTATTAACATGGTAACTATTGAAAATAATCACCAGGAATGATCTTTTTTTTAAATTGTCACTACACGATACTGAGGGACAGATCACAATGAGATATTAAAAGTCTGAAGACATAAGTTAAATTGTCAAGGATATTTTTCATATAGGCCTAAGTCCAACTATTTTACAAAATATATGTAGTCTGATTAGGTCCAGATATTTTTCAAATTCTTTTAAAATTAATTCCTACATTACCTGTAACGTTAGCTGCGACGTATGATGTACGTTAGCTCCAACAGCCCTAACGCTTAGACCATGCCCATGGAGGAAGGAAAATAGATTTCCTTCCTCCATGCTTAGACATTGGCAATATCACACTCAACCATACCGTCTATTTCTTCCATCCACTTGCACATGAAAGAATCTATGTCCAACTCATCTCCAAAAATGATAACAATTTGGATTCCGTGCTAAATTAGTACATTTTCAGCGACGCATTTTCTGCAGACGGGCCCGACACTCAGGGAAGCCATTGTTTTTGCTGCTGCATACTGTGCGCGTGCATGCATGGCAGGTCATGACCTGCGCGGTCTTCGTAAACTCGAACTATTCTATTCTAATTAGATAACGCACACACTATAGGCCGATATGTCTGTGTGTAAGAGAACGTCAGTATGGCTGTGCTTCTGAATAGTTGTTCGCTTAAACTTCTGTTTTCAATCGGAAGGAGAGGTCAAATTGGGGTCATGTCTGTGTAAGAAATGTGACATATTTCAAGGTCTTTAAGATGATGCAAAGATTGTGAAAATATTTTCTGTGGTTCATGAGATATGATTTTTTTAAATCTTTAGAAATTTTCAACTTCCGGTTTCGACCGAAGGAGGGGTCGGATTGGGGTCACGCCTGTGTACCTAAAAAATCACATAATTAAAGATCTATAACATGGTGCAAAGACTGTGAAAATATCGTTTGTGGTTCATGAGATATGATTTTTTGAAAATATTAAACTTTGATTTAGTGTAATTCGATATCTGATGATCTCACTATGACGTCACAATTTGACATAAAACTACATGTTAAGGTCTAACTATGTGTCAAGTTTTAAGGTTCTGTGAACTCTGCAACTATGTTTTTGTCTCTGGATAATTCTTATTCGGAAGAAGAAGAAGAAGAAGAAGAAGAAGAAAAAAAAAAACCCGAACAATATCAATAGGTGTTCGCGCCGTAGCTCGAACACCTAAAAAGTCCTATGATTCAATATAAACTTTAATTCTGGTAATTAATAAAGGCAAAGTATAGGATTAGTAATGGCCGACTTTTAATGTTAAAATTACTTTTTGTAAAGCTGATGATGGTATTAATCTTCCCCAAGAAATGGTTTTGTCTCTTTCCTATAAAACGCCATCATATTAGAATTAATACAACAAATCTGAATGCATATTCACACTTTTCTTGTAAACGACACTACGTGATAAGTTGAAACTTTCACAGGTCGGTTGTTTATCAGCATTGCCAATGGTGAGTGGATACTACCAGACTTGTATTTAAATCCTTAAACCTCAAGTCCGAGTCCTCAGTGCAGAGTCCGAGTCCAAATCCCAAGGGTCAAGTCCAAGCCCGAGTCCCAAGTGTCGACCCTTTGAGTCCGAGTCCCAATGGTCGAGACCGAGTCCAAGTCTCAACGGTCGAGACTGAGTCCGAGTCTCAACAGTTGAGTCCAAGTCTGAATCCCAAGGGTTGAGTCCATGTCCCAAGGTTCAAGTCCCAAGATTCTAGTCCCAAGGTTTGAGTCCGAGTCCGAGTGTCAACGGTCGAGACTGAGTCCGAGTGTCAATGGTCGAGACTGAGTCTGAATCCCAAGGGTCATGTCCGAGTCTGAGCCCAAAGGGTCGAGTCAGAGTCACGTACATGACACACATGACATTTTTTGTGTGAAGAGTTTTAACCTTTGATCCTCCTCCCCACCCCCCTATTCTCATCAGCCATTCTGAATCCATTACTGGAGCTTACCATAATGAGTTGACTGCAGTGTCTGTGTGGTCCACCTGCTTCATTGCGTAGATAGACCAGCTTGGTTTTATCTGGACTCAAATTAGGGTACTCAACGCACTGGTCAGTCACGCTCAAAGCCTCTGTTTCAAATCAAAAACTCAATACTCAGTACAAGCCAATAAGCACAAATCAAGAAACAAAGTTTCATTTTGAGAGGTGGGAAGACAAAGAAAATATAACAAAATGTGATGAAAAATTTAAAAAAAACCACCAAAACACCAAAAAAAACCACCAAAACTGCGAACATTTGTGGTTTTTGAGAATGCCAAAGATATATACAGCCTTTAGGCAGGTTTTTATGAGCTTTCTTTTAAATTATTGATCTACCTACTACTGTGATGATTGGTTCCATGTGAACACAGACGTAAACATTTTACAAATTAATCAAAAAATACACACTCACCACATCTATTTCCTTCAATATCAGCATAGAATATGGCACTCCTAAAATATAAAAATATAACAACAATATTATAAAACAAGTTCAGGACAATCCAACCCTCCTACTTTAACCCTAACCACCCCAAATCCTGCAAAATCCTCCAAGGGGCACTTTTTGGGAAAAATTCAGCACTGTTGGAAACTGGTGCTTTCACCTCTTCAAATGGGGCAAAATTATTACCTGGCAAGAAGTACAGGCCATAAGTGCTGAATATGAAAGATCAACGAAAATGCATGGTGCATTTTAAAGATAAGGGCATGTTTCCAAAAGTGCACTGATGGATTTTGGAGGATTCAGGAAGGTTCCTAGCCAGAATACCTAGGGGGTTAGGCTTAATAGCTGAACTTTAGTGGCAAATAACTAGAGTGGTCAAAACCAGTCAACTGCCTGTTTTGACTGTCATTTTGACCACCCTCAATGATACAAGACAATGCTTTTACCAGCGAAAAACGGTCGACTCATTTTGACCTGTAAATGTACTTACTACATGTAAGGTTTGACGGTGTTTGACTTTTTAAGTGCACTATATATACCTTGGCAAGTATATCAACATTTTGACTGATTTTGACCCTTGCAGTCACAGAAGGGTTAATCTACCTACAAACCTCAACAGATCAGTATATCCGACAAAAGGACAGACATATATATAGAGATGGACAGACATTTACAAACCTTCTATTACTACAATATCTGATGCCCAGTCTATACGGATCATGCCACCAACCAACAAATACGATACCAGTGTCATTTGGAGCCCAAATGGCCTGTGTACACACCAAAAAAAAAGTCGATTGATCAGGAAAAATGAATTATTATGCAGAAGAGAATTCTTCAAATTGACATCAACAGAGGCCAAATTCATAGAGCCGCTAAGCAGAAAATTTTGCTAAGCAAATATTTTTGCTAAGCAATATAAGACAGATCACCAGCCAAAATGCATACATTTTGTATACTAGTTTGGTCGGTAACCAAAGAAAACAGCTAAGCAAATTTTTCTGGTAAGCAATTTTTGTCTGCTCATGAACCTCTGAAATGGGCCCCAGGTCTTACAAGCTTACATTTACATTAATTTCCATACATAGTCAAATACATGTGATATACCATATTGAAAAGTAACAGTTGTGTATGGAGACACAGTCCCGATAAGCCAAGGCTTGCCTTAAACGTCCAACAGAATTACAACAAAAGACTTAAACTGACAGACAAACAAAAAGGACGGATAAACAAAACAAGTACAAATGACCAAGTGGATAATGTAATGGAAGGACTGGCGGTTTAACCCTAACCACCCCCAAATCCATCAAAATCCACCGTTGGAAAATGGTACTTTCACCTCTTAAAATGGGGTAAAATTACTACCCGGCAAGACAAGAAGTACAGGCCATAAGTGCTGAATACGAAAAATCAATGAAAATGCATGGTGCATTTTGAAGATAAGGGCGTTTCCAAAAGTGCACTGATGGATTTTGGAGGATTCAGTAAGGTTCCTAGCCAGAATACCTAGGCGGCTAGGGTTAAAGAAGGTTCCTAGCCAGAATATGTATAGGGGGTTAGGGTTCAGGAAGGTTTCTAGCCAGAATACCTTGGTGGTTAGGGTTAACCTACTTGTAATTAAAAGAAAAGTACATACACAAAAGTATATACACAAAAGTATATACACAAAAGAGAAATGAAAATCAACTATGTTATAATAATAATAATAATAATAATACAGAGCATTTATATGGCGCTATACGAAGAACAGAGCGCCTAACAAAACAAGGAAGTATAGTATGAACAAGAACATCAAACAAAACAAAACCAACAACTAACCGACTAACAAAGAAAATAAGCAAATTAAGCAAATTAGGACGGTTCTGGGAATAAAAAGGTCTTGAGGAGGGTTTGAAACAGACAACGAAGCAGCCTCTTAGACCTGCAGGAGTGTGTTCCACAGGCGAGGCGCAGCAACTGCAAAGCTGCACTGTCACCAGCTTTTTTAGATCTAGGAATAGAAAGCCGGGTCAAGTCTGAAGATGAGCCGGAGCCGATGTCTGTGAACATCAGGGACATTATCGATATGTAAGTGTATTAAATCGGCAAGATATGAAGGAGCTTGACCATGAAGAATTTTATAAATAAGAGTGAACATTTTGAATTGAATCCTTTCTTTAACAGGTAGCCCGTGTAGATCTGCCAGCTGGCCAGCGGAAGGCTGGTCCCGTCTACGCGAAGACAAGCCGCAGCAGCCTTATTTTGCAGGCTATGCTAGGCGCTTCAGGTCGAGTTCCCCGCACACCAAACAAAAACAGAATTGGCGTAGTCAAGGCGGGACAGGACCAGACTTCTGACGGCATGATGGCAGGCACCTTGTGTTATAAAACGACGGATGCGCCATAGGTTGCGAATATGAAAATTAACGATTCTACAAATAGAGCTGACATGATTAGACATATTCAAAGAATGATCCAGGATAATGCCTAAATCTTTAATAGAAGTTGATGTATGAATATGAAGATTATCCAATCTTAACTCCAGGTTGGTAAGAGAGGGAAGAATGTGGTTATTGGCAAAGACAAAGAACTCTGTCTTATTCTGGTTGAGTTGCAGCATATTTTGTGACATCCATTTATTGATCATAAATATGCAAGATGAAAAACTGGAAAGTACCCGTTGACGATCGCTATGTTACATACTGGGAGATAAAGATATTGTTTGTAGGAGCTTTTCAGGTAATATCCTATCACAGAAGTATTGGTGAACCTACGTACACACTACAATCTGCAGACCATTCACTGAATGCCGCCTTTAAAGTATAGTTTCACGTCACCATCATCTTACCTGTCCTGCCGATAATTCAGCTGGAACACTTTCCAGAATGGTGACAGTCTGGTTCCCGATGTCTAGAACACAGACCACAGGCTGATGTTTGGATACAAGGGTCTCTCCCCATTCCTCCCGAAACACATTCACATCTCCCTGAAGAAGCGAGACAAGCAAATATTGTCAACTTATTTTTCTTTAACCTTCCTTACGACAGCTGCCCTTTAGTCGCAAGTAGCTATAGAGGTCAAAATCAGTCAACCGCCTGTTTTGACTGTTGACCCCAATGTGCACAGTGGCATTTTGGACTGGTTTTGACTGTCATTTTGACCACCCTGAACAATACCAGACAATGCTTTTACCAGTCAAAAACCGGTTGACTCATTTTAACCTGTAAATGTACTTACTGTACGCAAGGTTTGACTGTGTTTGACTTTTAAGCACACTAGCTATACCTTGGCAAGTATATCAACATTTGGACTGATTTTGATCATTGCAGTCACACACAGGTTAAAGATAAGGAATACAATTGGTAATCAAAACAAATCAAAAGCTCACAACAATATTCATACAGTTTATTTCCAAATATGCTTTAAAATTAAATTAAAAATAAAGACAAAACCAATGAGACATCAAATAAAAATCCACAATCAAAAATTGCACAAGGGAAACATTCAACAAACAATTGCAAAACAATATAGCGCACAATCCATGAAGACATGCTCCTAGGCGCTTAACAAGGTAAAATGTAAAGTGTAAAAAAATATAAAGTTTCGAATACATACAAAAATGTAAAAGTTAAAAAATTATACAAATTCAAAGAGGCTTAAAAGGACAGAAATGTTACAAGGACGATAATGTTAAAATAACCGTACACCTACGAACAAAACCGATTAAACTCCCCCAAAGGACGATACAGCGCTTACAGTTTTAAGAGTGTATATAAAAATGATGACATCGGGAAAGGGTACATATCTCACTCAGAAACCCCCTCTCCCCCCGCCCAATGCTGAGCACTTTGAAAGTTTTAAGGATATTGCACCAACAAGGAAAATGTTTTTGGGAATTGACTCAAAAACCTTGTATGGGTGGATGCTGTGGGTTGTGTCGATGGGTTCTGATGGGTATTCTATAATACTACTCATGGACTACCTTGATCGGTTCATCTTTGCCATTTGCAGTCTGATCTTGAGTGCTTTTTGGAGGTTTTTGATCAAAGTACGACGTTGCCTTGTGTTGTCTTTTCTCAGCTATGTACACAAGTCGAGTCTCCGAGGAAGACCAGGATAAATTGCCGAACAAATCTTTAAAAAAAAAAAAAAATGTAAAAAAAAAATAATTTTATACCAATTTGAATTTTGCCCTTTTACGAGGTATGTTAACCAGTTCGCTTCGGATGCCGTGTATACACGCAATTTTTTTTTGTACAGCGGATCGGAGAGCGTCTAAACACGCATTCCGATTTTTGTGTGTGTCACCGGGAGACTTGTCAACACGCCACACGTGGCGTGCCGTCGTGGCGGCTGATGTGTATACACGCAATCGTTTCTCGGAGTCCATGGGGTCACGGTTCGGTGGCCCCGGACAAAATGCACTGCAAATACTGAACGAGTTCACTCTTTTTGTAGATTTTTGCCTAATCCCTTTATCCAAGACCTGTTCCTTTGACGTACCAGCCAAGCATTTGTAAAGACAGATTTATATCCATTGTTTACGAGGCATTCGATCTCTCCAGGTATGCCGTCTTTTCGACCGGTGCTGGTCGCTAATAGGCTGTTGCATCGAGCTACAACGGTCTAATTGTGCTGAACAAACACAACCGTAATTAAAAAACTAGCCATTTAATTCTCGAAATGTCAATGAGTAAAGGTGTTTATTTGGTTGTCCGAACTTAGTTTCATTGACAAAAAAAATTATTAATGGCTAGAAATTTTTTCTGATTTTTCACTGATTTTTCACGGGGGACCGGTTAAAAGGAATATACACTCAGTGTAGACGATAAACTTACCATCTTCATACACTTTTCCATGTTTGTCCTGAGCCTGTAGATCAACGTTATGAGTCTTGCGGCTTCCATCCCAAACCTAAAAAAAAACAGCAAGTGGTATGAACGTTTGCCCGATTCGTGAGGCCTCTCCTAGCCACCATACTTTGTGTATGGAAAATTTGATCTGATTCCAATAACCGTGTATACACAAATCATGTATTTCACTGGTTGGCAAAAAAAAAAAAAGCGTCACCGCACCAATTTTGAAGCCGACCTATAACCAGAAACTGGACTTTTTGGCCTCATCCACACACCCCAATAACCCTGCAGGCAACTACAGAGGAAGAGTGTGGCCTTGGCAGCGGTGGCACCAGACCTGTTAAACTGGGGGGCAAGCTTAAATTTAAGGGGTGCAAACATTAATCTGCACTAGTAAGCAGGAGGTCGTGGGTTCGAATCCCGCCCGAGTCGCCTGTGTAGTTTTTTCACAGACACTCGGAAAGCACTGAGCATACAGTGCTATACACACGTCGGTGTAGGGCAAAATTAAATCAATTGTTTATCTCCCGACGCAAGAATTTCACCAATCTATCGCGGAACCCGCTGCTATATAGGATTCTAGCCGGCCAATCGTCATTGGGCAAGCTCGGTGGTCGAGAGGTTAAGACGTCTGCACTAGTAAGCAGGAGGTCGTGGGTTCGAATCACGCCCGAGTCGCCTGTGTAGTTTTTTCACAGACACTCGGAAAGCACTGAGCATACAGTGCTATACACACGTCGGTGTAGGGCAAAATTAAATCAATTGTTTATCTCCCGACGCAAGAATTTCACTCAATCTATCGCGAACCCGCTGCTATATAGGATTCTAGCCGCCAATCGTCATTGGGCAAGCTCGGTGGTCGAGAGGTTAAGACGTCCTGCACTAGTAAGCAGGAGGTCGTGGGTTCGAATCCCGCCCGAGTCGCCTGTGTAGTTTTTTCACAGACACTCGGAAAGCACTGAGCATACAGTGCTATACACACGTCGGTGTAGGACAAAATTAAATCAATTGTTTATCTCTCGATGCAAGAATTTCACCAATCTATCGCGGAACCCGCTGCTATATAGGATTCTAGCCGGCCAATCGTCATTGGGCAAGCTCGGTGGTCGAGAGGTTAAGACGTCTGCACTAGTAAGCAGGAGGTCGGGTTCAATCTCACCGAGTCGCCTGTGTAGTTTTTTCACAGACACTCGGAAAGCACTGAGCATACAGTGCTATACACACGTCGGTGTAGGGCAAAATTAAATCAATTATTAATCTTTAATGCAATTTTGTACTGCTGAAAAAGCATTGACTTGCCATCGGGGAAAAATTTGGGGGGGGGGGGGCATTTTCCACACCTTGCGCCCCGTAGCGCCGCCACTGGGCCTTGGTAAATATCAGTTATTTTAAAAGTCTTCATCGGGTCACTGACCTCTAGGTATTGTTTCTCTTCTCCTTTCTTGTTCTTGACCTCTCTGAGGACGGCCCTTCTGTTTCCAGAGGGGCTTACGCTGCTCAACAGTCTGCAACAGAGAACTATCAAGTATCAATACCTCATCACAAACACACTGGCATGATGTGATATAAACTGATGTCTAATATTGGCAGGACCAAATCCGGGAATGATTTCTTTCAAAATGTTTGCATAGGAAAGCTTTTAGGCAGAAATAGTTGTGTGTGTGTGTGTGTATACGTGTTATACTATTATTTTGTGAACAGAATATCTTGAATATTGATTAAAAAATTGGGAATTCTGTGTAGCATTTTGTTATGTGATACAAATGGAATCTTTAACCTCAACCACCCCCAAATCCTCCAAAATCTACCCCTGGTTTTGCCTGATTTTGATGGATTCAGTACTCCACAGCAGAGCCCAGCGAATAGAGCATGTAGCCGTGTGTACCGAATACACCACACTCCACCGGCTGCTTTTGTTGGATTCAGGACTGCGTATAGCCAAGCCTTTTTTTTGGATACTTTGCCACTGTGCCAATTCTATTGGGGTACTTTTTTACTGCGTGTTGATGGATTTTGGCAGATTTGGGGTGGTTTCTAGCCAAAATGCCTAGGAAGTTAGGGTTAACTTTAAAAAAATTTACAGTAAATATTTACATCTTTTTTTTATGTGAGACCCATTGGAAACAGAGCTTGTAGGCATGAGTACCTAATAAATGCAAGCATGAGTGGAAAGTAATGTTAGAAACACAAAGGTTTTGACAATACAAGTCATCACCCAGGCTGCATTCCACAGAAGTTACATAAGACAACCAAAGACAGGGGTGTGATTTGACAAAAGATAAAAAATCCTGAAAAATGGGTAGCTGGCCTGGGTCTCCCTTTGGTCTAGAGGACAAATGAGGATTTGGAGGATTTACAGACTTCTCCACATCCCCACCAGCAAGAAACTAGAGATTTGGACACAATACAGGCTAGTTTTTTTCCCCCTTGTAGGCTACTTCCCTTCTTTCAAGAGCATTGTGAGGCAAAGGGAGATTTGTAAAAATAAATCCTAAAATCAGGAAAAATCCTTAGAAATCATATATATATGAATGCAAACAGTGACAATAGACATGAACATGTGTGTAGCTTAAATGACCATTAATAATAGATCAAATTATATAATATAATGTAATCAATATATTGTAATCACTTGAAGATCTACTGGACGAAAAGAAAAAAAAAGTTAATTGAGTATCTGCTAAACAAGATAGATTTGTAACAATGTTTAAAACATAAATAGTTTCTTGGAACTTTGCAATGAAGCACTGAATGAATTCCACAATTTGGGGCCCTCATATTTAACATTCACTTACTCTGATCTGACCTCAGAAGTGCGTCCAGCATCGATTACTCTGCCAAGTTTATTCTCTCCATGGGGAAGAATCAAATGCACGGACTGATATGTCAGTTTCTCCGACCTCTCCAAGTCTCGCTGGCTCCAGTCGGTCAAGACGGATAGAGCGCCCTGTTTGGTCTGCAGTAGGGTAGCCTTTGTGGGTACGGGTACTGACGCACAATCTCTGTAAACGTGTGCTGCTTCCTCCAAAGTTGAATAGGTACCAGTGGATGAAACTTGCTGAAAGAAATACAGGGCAAAATTAAAATCAATTGTTTATCACCCGACGCAAGAATTTCATCAAACTATAAATATCGCGGCACCTGCTGCTATATAGGATTCTAGCCAGCCAATCGACATCGGGCAAGCTCGGTGGTCGAGAGGTTAAGACGTCTGCACTAGTAAGCCGGAGGTCGTGGGTTCGAATCCCGCCCGAGTCGCCTGTGAAGGTTTTTCCACAGACACTCAGAAAGCACAGTGCTACACACACATTGGTGTAGGGCAAAATAAAAATCAATAGTAAGAAATACAGTTTGTATTTGCGATATGCAATTACAAGTAAAATCATTTACTGTTTTAAGTGCATACTTGATACTATGACGATCAATTTTTAAGATAGAAGGGCTCAATGCAAGCCTCAAAATTCCCACTTACCAGAGGTAAGTGGATTTTTTTCAGGCGGTAAATGATTTTAAAAAGTGGGTATTGTTGCTGGGTAAGTGGATCTATCCATGTTTTTATGTCATGTCCCATAACAACATGGCCAGACAATGAAATCGGGTGTTCACACATGTGTTTTGTTAGCTTCATTCTAGAGCCAATACACTGGACTCCCTCCGTATCCTTGGCCCTAAGCCCACATGTACAAAAAAGGAGCAATTTTTCTTCTAAAAACTTCTTCCTAAAACTGAGTGATTAGGTAACCTTGCCCAAGCAGACACTTTTGGCATAAAATCCGTTATAGAAAGAATGTTGAATCCGACCGCCACTTTTAAAAGTTTTTGGGGGAATATTTTTGCAGCCACTAACTAGTTAAAAAATTATTCTATCGATTTTTGGTGGTACAGAAAGCGAAAACTATCTTTAAAATCCACTTTTATGATGGTTTTCGGACTTGATTTCCCTTCTAAAAAAATCCTCCCCTTCAGAAAATAGAAGGATCCTATTATAGTTGCCACTACGCATGCACAATGACTGTGTTGGTTACTAATTGTGGAGTTTACAAGATCAGACTGACATGACTGAGGAAGTCATCGTATATCCTCAATTTACCCTAAATGACACACCTAAGGTTATATAATCAACTGGACGGTAACTTACAAATGAAATTAGCAGTTTGGTGTTTCAGTTTGTTTCAGTGAAGGACGTCTTGAGCGCCGTTTTTTGAGACGCACAGAATTGTGGCCATCAGAAAATTGATGTTGGTATAATGACTCACCCCAAACTGTTAAAGTTGATGGGGGCACAGAAAATGTACCCAAGAAGAAAAACAGTTGAAATCATGTTTCATCTTATTCCAGATGGTTGTAAAATTGTTTTTAAAATTGAAAATAAAAATATTGTTTTCGATTTTTAAAATAAAATGGTATAATTTGGAGCTCTCAAAACTTTTAATCAATATTCTTTAAAGTATTTAAAGACCAATAAAATGGAAGGTGGTTAAATTTTTTGCAAAAAGTACTTTAAAACGTGTAAAATTGCTGTTAACATTTTGTCAAATAAAAGATTTCTTTTCATAACCATGATATTAATGTTTCATTTCCTCAATAATTTTTCACTACCGTCGAAATAAACACGAACGAATTAAGTCGTCTTCGTTCGCTTCTTCTATAAGGAATGTGTCCAATTTGAGGATCAGTATTTCTTTAAAAAAATCAATGCAAATGCAAAGCATTCATATATTTTGGTTTCCACAGACAACAGCTTGACGGCATAGAACAATAAAATCACAGATGTTCGTGAAAAAAATTGAGGTCATGTAAATCTCTTACTATTTGTATCTAGTAAAATCAGTGGTTAAACAACTTTTTCCACTTTCACAAGCACTAACTTTCCAGTAAATCATACAATTTCACTATAATTTTTATTTCTGTAACAAGCACGACTTAGATAAGTTTATGCAACCAGTAATACGCCATAGTTTTGTAAATTTTCTGAGAAATGCCAAGCCAAAGGTAGGTGCGTCATTTCACGAGTGCGGCGAATTACGTACATGGACGATACCAAAAATGCCTGATTTTTCATGAAATAAATATCCTGGAATAATTTGAAGTATATGTCCATCATCATCCATATGTTCTCCACCTTACCAGGTAGGTAAGATTACATTATTGGTTATATTTAATGAAAAATAGTGGCGGCCAGATTTGCCCCACGAGTGTGGCTCGGACACGTACCCGTATCCAGGTCCGTGCCACTGGTGGGGCTACGGCCAGATACGACATTCTACCCAAATGCTTACCGTGGAGGCTGCCATATTGAAAGTGGTAAAAACTTGTTGAGTTCTTTCGAAGAAGTGATGGCTCTGAAGAACCGGTTGGTTTTGTTCTCAATCGACGTTTCGACTGGTCTGCTCCAGCCGTCTTCAGTGGAGCGGTACTTGGTGAAGTGTGTCGGCTGTCAGCTGTGGGTGATGTCAAATGTTCAGTGGATGGAACATATACCAGGCTGAAGTCAGCACCGAATTTGGTGCTAGCACGAAATTTTGTGCTGGCACCGAATTTCAAATA
>CM055820.1:29756237-29772142 GCA_029582265.1 Zoroaster sp. YZ-2022
GGTTTATAAGAATATCTTTGTAAAGTCACAGACCATTAAATATAATCTGATATATAACACCTCTTACATAGATTGTGTCTTGTGATTATTGAGAACGTGTCACATGCATTTTTGTATTTGTAATGCCATAAACAAGGAAAGACCAGCCTATGGCAAGCAGTGAACTAGCTCATGGCAACCAATGAACTCAGCCCATGGCAACCAAATGAACTAGCCCATGAAATTGGTCTAAAACATGCTTTCAATGTTGTTGTTACAACATACGAATAAATACGTGTTACAGAAGTTCAATTGATTTGGAGTGTTGTCAAGTTAATGAAAGTCATGTATTGGTTTGATTTATTGTAGCAGTAGGCCTGTTCTCATAAATTGTGCAGAATCTATGTATGAGGGTGTAAGAGAACAAATATTGACTGTTTTCACTGGTAGAGACATTCTTGGTGAGATCTTTCGAGTTATCTCCCATTTTCCCTCAAGTTTCACCCTCAGGAAAATAGAATGCTCCAGGGATCACCCTCGAGGCTAGTTTCTACCTGTACCACTCTGAGCAGTCAACATTTGTATAATATAAGCTCCAAAAATACATCCCCTCAGCCTGCTCTTCTTAATGTTCTGTTTAGTCTATTCTACAAGTAAATCTACAATAGCCAACCTACGAGTAATACTCCAACATGTCGCATATACACTGGCCTCAAGGTCAAGTTACCATTGCATTCCAAGCTTTATTCTGGTCTGCATAACTCACCATGAGTGTAGTAAACAACAACGGTGACAGCACCTGCCTTGGTCAAGGCTGGTACTCTGCATGCCCTGGTACTCAGCAGGGGCTCTGTTGATGGAAATCATCCACTCAGCTTCAGCTATGAAAGAAAAAGAATTGGACGTTGGGTTTATAATCCTTTCTTTGTAATCCAGGTGGTTGGGCCAGCTGCCAACCGAAGGTCAAGAGACGGACAGTAGCCTGGATTCCACTGGATCGCCACCTCCACTAAGATTGAAAACCTCTCTTGGGAAATCATTCCACTCCAGGCTAAGACGAAAACTGAATCTTCAAGCAACATGGTAAATATTCAGGCCAACAGAGGGCACTGTACCACACTGAAAGAGAAAAGGGAGGATTTCGGAACAGCTGTGTCAGCTTTTAAAGCACCAAGCGACATCTTCCAAACTGTCCTTGTGAAAAGACAGACAGCTCCATAGCGTCAGATACAAAACCGGGATAGACTGAAAATCAATTAACAATCTTCATAATTTATTCATCTGCATTACTCATTGGCTTCATGCAATTTGGATCGGATTTTTATAATGTTCACCTTAACCCTAACCCCCTAGGCATTCTTGGCTAGAACCTTCCCTCGAATCCTCCAAAATCCATCAGTGCACTTTTGGAAACATGCCCTTATCTTCAAAAAAGCGCACCATGCATTTTCGTTGGTCTTTCATATTCAGCATTTACGGCCTGTACTCTCTTGCCAGGTATGGTACCTGTGCCTCATTTGAAGAGGTGAAAGCACCAGTGTCATTGAAAGTACTGGATTTTTTTCCCAAAAGTGCCCCTTGGAGGATTCTTGATGGATTTGGGGTGGTTAGGTTAATTGGATTAAAGAGCCGCTTTTTATTTGTATTTAGTATTTTGAATTGTAAATATGTGATGGATTTACAGAAAGATTAATAATAATAATAATAATAATAATGTTAATAATGTGAACTTATATAGCGCACGTATCCACCAACTTCGGCTGAGTGAAATGCTCACGCATTATATTATTACATACCCTGCTCATAAGGCCTATAAGGCTCTATAAATCATTCCTGAAACCATTTCAGCTCCCTGGGGAGTATACAGCTCAATTAAGCTGCCATTACAGCGCATATAGGGGCTAATCACAACCAACTCTGCCTCACAGGTACCCAGTATTTAACCCCTGGGTGGAGAGAAGCAATATATGGTTAAGTGTTTTTGCTCAAGGACACAAGTGTCCACGGCCGGATTCAAACTCACATTCTGCTGCTAACACCAGAACTTGGACTGGATAAACCTTTCTTGACAGTAGAGTTGTCGTACTTTCTCCTCGGACCGTTACAATTTTACAAACCCTTTTCTTTACCATATTTATACTCACGAATGAATTTTCAGATGTAGTTGACTACGACGGGGTTATTCTCTGATGACTCCAGAGCCAAATAATCTAAGACAACCAAACCACCGCTTATTGTTCTCTTCTCCACATGGTAATCCATCCACTAAGATTGGTTAACCCATTAAGCCAAATTATTAATTTCATAATTAAGTTTTTTCTCCTTTTAATCAGATTATTTATTATACCGCACTTCTGTTCGCTTATATATGTATTTTCTATGTCTCTGTCATAGCTAATTAGTCATCAAACTCTAAGTCTTTTTTTCCAGCGGGTTGGACAGACCCTCCATCTGTCAGCAGAATAACCGTGTAGAAGATATTTACTATTGTAGCAGTGTAGATGCATTCCTACTTGAAACCACTACACATCGCTGTAGTCCATTTTGCCAGCGGGTTGACAGACCCTCCATCTGTCAGTAGAATAACTGTGTAGAAGATATTACTATTGTACAGGTTGTGTGTAGATGCATTCCTTACTTGAAACCACTACACATCGCTAGAAGTCCATATTTTGCCAGCGGGGTTGACAGACCTCCCATCTGTCAGTAGAATAACTGTGTGGAAGATATTACTTATTGTACAGTGTAGATGCATTCCTACTTGAAACCACTACACATCGCCAGGTCCATTTTTTCCAGCGAAGGTTGACAGACCTCTCCATCTGTCAGTAGAATAACTGTGTAGAAGATATTACTATTGTACAGTGTAGATGCATTCTCACTTGAAACCACTCACACATCGCTAGTAGTCCATTTTGTCAGTGGGCGTTGATAGACCCACCAAAACCCTCTCAGCCTGTCAGCTTTTTGAAAGATGGTATAACTGTGTACACCTATATTACTTTGTACAGTGTAGATTTATTTATTTTTATTTATTTAGATCATTATTTACTATGGCAGTAATACAAAATATAAGATCCATCAATAATTCTAAAAAATTAAAACATACACATCTCAATTCATTAAGACTATAAGCAACATACATCAAAATTCCTTTTCTAAAATTAATAAAACAATATATTCTACTCAAAAAACAATTCTTAGGGAACACTCGGATTTTTAACATCAAATAGGGTTTGAAATGTTCCATGAAACCGGGATTTTCATTTGCAACCCCTCTCTTTTCAGTAATAATAATAATAAATAATAATGTATGGACTTATATAGCGCATTTATCCACCAACTCAAGTGGTGCTCATAGGCGCATTCTTTTACATGCATTACACAAGCACACGATGGGAGACCTACGGCAGTTTACGTCCCATCCAAGCGACGAAGCCAATTATGGTTAAGTACCTTGCTCAAGGACACAAGTGTCACGACCTGGGTCTCGAACCCACACCCTGCTGCTGGCAACACCAGAACTTTGGAAACGGGTTCGTGCGCAATAGACCGCTTCGGCCATGACCAGTAGTCATAAGTCATGAAATGTGTGTAATCTACTATACATGCATCCTTTATCATCTGTTTCCATTGTGCAGTTGTTTCTCATCAAATTCTGTGAAACATTGCAGGGTTTATCTGAAATAAATGATCTTGCTTTTAACTGGAGGTTATTCCGGTGATCCCTCAAATTGTTTTGAGAAAGATATACAAGCAAAAAGAGACAAAGAAACTGACAAACAAGCAGACAAAAGAGTGAAGGGACAAGACATACACACACAATATAACAAAGTGAGTAAGACTAATTAAGTAGACTGCTGGAGGATCATCCCATGAATAGTTCATGGGATGATCCTCCAGCAGTCTACTTAAGCAGCAGCATTTTCCAGAGTCCGGCATTCTCCTGAGGACGATCAGAGCATACTGATCGAAACGTCGAGTTGGTACCCTCCAGTTCTTTTCAGAACCACTTACTACTCAATTGAGCATTTCACATGGTGTCACCGCTGGAGTGTCGTGTGTGGCCGAGCTTGAGTTGTCTAGCTTACTGGACTCAAGTTCTGGGTGTTAGTAGCAGAATGTGGGGTTCGAACTCCTGCCGTGACATCTCTGTGTCCTTGAGCCAAGACACTTAACCATAATTGCTTCTTCCACCCAGGGGTTAAATGGTACCCGTGAGGCAGAGTTGGTTGATTAGCCCCATATGCGCTTGTAATGGCAGCAATTGAGCTGTATAACCCCAGGAGCCGAGATGGTTTCTAGGAATGATTTATGCGAGCCTTATGAGCAGGGGTAATGATATAATGCGCTTTGATGTCAACACCTTTAGTTGGTGGATACGTACACGGCATAAGGGAAGTCCACACATTATTATTATTATTAATTACTCTTACTTATCCTCCTCACCATGCAAAGCTACAAGTTCTACATAAATATAACAAGTGAACAAAATGACAGAAAAGCGCAAGATTACACCTATCAAAGTCGCAGAAAGAATTATAGAAACGGACAAAACGAATAATGCACAGAACACCGGCCTGCAGGATTGCCTGAAAAGCTTAGAGCCCGTCGAGAGGATTTCCAAACTGCGTCCGTACAATAAAACAAACAAAAACAAGAACGGACTGAAAAGCAAGAATAAACAGACAAACAGGTAAACAGCATATACGAACAAACAACATACACAAAACCAAATAAACAAACAGACAAGCATTCCCACACGAAACCACTACACATCGCTGGAAAGGTACTTTTTACCTTTCAAAACCTTTCAAAGGGTTTTGAAAGATCAAACTATGCAAGGGTTTCAATGAACAAATTAATATTAAGCGTACTTACAGTAGAGTCGCATTGTTACAATGTTGTAATGATTTAATGTGCAGTTGTGGAGTCACAACAGCAATTTGAACAGCAGATACCTTAACATTTCATTGATAATATTCCTCTCACCTTTTTCTTTCATGCAGGTGGGCCACACTCGGTCATAGTGGCAGAGTATAACGTGACGATGGTGGCTTTCTGCAAGTTGGGATTCGCTGTACTTTTGGGTAAATGAAAATCCTTTTTTTGTTTTTTTCCCAGTAAATACTTCTTTAAATATAGGATTAATAATTGAAAAATAACAAAATTGTCAAATTGTCAAATTGTATAACTTACTTTGTGTCAAGCTGATTTTATTTGAGGTGCTATTATTTTTAAGAAACCATAAATAATTTTCAGTTCAAGAAAGAGAACTCTTTCCTAAATTCCATGTTAGAAGGCATTTTCAATATTTTCTCATGAACAAGGTTACTAATGTAGCAGTTGGAAACATTCACTGGTTGGTTGTTTAACCCCGACTTCCTCAGGCATTTTTGCTGGAAACCATCCCAAATCCTCCAAAACATGCAGTACAAAGTTACTCCAATTGTTGGACTTGGATGGAATTGGTACAATAGCAAATGCAAAGCATCCATGGCTTGGCTATACACAGTCCTGAATCCAACAAAAGCAGCTGGTGGAGTTTGTAAACTTTGATGGATTTGGTACACATGGCTACATGCTCTATTCAGGGGGAGGGCCAAAGTCATGATACAGCCAGGCCTTTGAGAAGCCAGGCCAGGCCCAGGCTACCTGGCCTCCTAATCTGTCTTTTGTGAGTCCTAATCCTGTAACAACACAGCACCTGCCAATCAACACAACCTGGGCTTGGACAGAGGGTCCAGCCCAGCCACACTCATATTATAATGGCTGCAGTTGTGGAACAAAAGACAGCTGAGGTGTCAGTCAAGTCTGTGTTAACAATAAGAGCATATTTGAGATGTATTAATTAGTAAAGGGCCTTTGTGCTCAGCTAGGGATTATATAGGCCTCTATAGGCCTGGGCAAAGCCTCGTACCTGGCTGGGCTTCTCAAAGGCTTGGCTGTACCCATGGACTTTGGCCCCTCCTCCCTCAAACTTTGTTTTTTGTTTTTCTCCCATTTGCAGTGAATTATCGAGGGTCCCAGGTTAGGCTTGCAGTCAAGACAATATCATGTTCTTTTATTTGGCAAACGTAGACGCCAGGATCGCCGATGATGCAGGTATGGATATAACATTCATGTTTCAGCTCGGGCACAGTCATATATAGATCGATCCATTAGCTCTCGCCCCCATTGGCCCAATCACAGCCACGCCTTTATTACACATCCAAAAGTCTGACCAAAGTCGCACATGTTAAAATAGCGGTATCGCGTCGATGACAACCATAAACAAGCCGCCATTATGTATGATCGCAGCGCCAAGATGCCGCATGCCGCGTTTATAAATCGCATGTCGTCAGTTCGCGATCGAAAAGGCCGCTATAGGTGATTACTATGGTGGGCAGGGCTTAATGGATTCAGCCTTTTTGCCCCTTTGCAACATCACCCTTACAGCACAGTTTAGACCAGGGGCCAATTGCATAGAGCTGCTAAGCAGAGAATTTTGCTAAGCAAAATAAAACTGACTACCAGCCAAAATGTATACATTGTGTATGAAGGTTTGGCCGGTAACCAAAGAAATCCGCTAAGCAAATTTTTATAGTAAGCACTTTTGCATCTGCTTAGCAGCTCTATGGAATTGGCCTCTGAATCATACTGGACCAGTCGGGATCATACTGGAACTAGTCGGGATCATACTGGACCAGTCGGGATCATACTGCACCAGTAGGGATCATACTGGACCAGTCGGGATCATACCGCACCAGTAGGGATCATACCGCACCAGTCGGGATCATACCGCACCAGTCGGGATCCAGAGACATTTCGCCATTTGCTGAAAGAGAGTACTTGTTGTTTAATATTAGATGTTGATAGCCAGTGAGTTTGGAGAGCCAGTGCTGCCCTCATGCTAATGCACTTCTATAGAGACATCGCTAGCAGAGAATTTTTGCTAGCAAATATGTTTGCTAAGCAAAATAAAATGCATACATTTTAGTGAAAGTTTGGCTGGTGAAAACCAAGGAAATCTACTTAAGTTATTTTTTTCTGGTCCGCAAATTTAGCTGCAAAGCAGCTCTTATGAAATTGGCCTCCTATTTCACTAACCTATCTAATATCACAGTAATTCTCATGCTTATCATTACAAACATATTTCTTGTTCTGAAGTGGTTGTGACACACATTTTAATAGTAATTATACACGTTAGGTGGGGGATATTTATCAGGTTTCTTATTTTCATGTGCAATAGGTTTAGTTGGTATATTTGGATTGTTTTGATTTTTGATGTATTTTTTTTATAACATATCTCATCATTATTTACACACCGGTGGACAGGGTTTTGTATGGAGGCTTTCATAATTTCATGTGCAATATGTATTTTCTTAAGTGGTCTCCTTACACTGTATTTTTAGTACAACTCAGTCGGGTTAGCGGGGTTTATTTTAGGCGACTTTCTATGTGCAAATATGTGTAAGTTATTTTATGGTTTTCTCATTGTATTTTTGTAGTTTTTATCACTCTTATTCCATTTCATCTTTGTGTTTTCTTACATATATTTATTTTTTATGGCGAGCTGAAATTGCCCAGTTATGGTGCTTAATAAAGTTTACTTGAACTTGAACTATGCACAAGCAGAACATCCTTGCTAAACAGTAAAATATACTTGCATTAAAGGGGCAGTATCATCACAATCAACAGGGCATGGAAACAGAGTGCTAGTTTTAGATTAACTCAGTGACTCGAAAATAATACCCCCACAGTAATTTTCAGTCACTGTGTTCATAAGTCTGTTGTGATCGAGACGATATTGTCCTTCTATTGTCTGTAAGTTCATCCATACTAAAAAACACTTCAAGGCCATTTACACTGGCTCCAGGAACATAAAGTTACACATCAGTTTTGGTTATTACCCAGCATGCAGTGTTGACAGTGTTGGATTCTGGGAAGGCCGATAAAGACAGAGTTGTACTGAATGGAGGATCACACGGAGGCTTTCTAGTCGCTCATCTCATTGGTCAGTTTCCAGTAAGTATATGCGCATAATTTTTTTTAATATTTTATTTTTTTTTTAAATATATATAAGTGTCCTTAATAGAAAGTTCAGTGAGTGTTTCAAGTCGATTATTTATGGTTATGATTATTTATGATTTATTATTAAAATAATAAAGTGCTTTTTCTCTTACATTTTTCCAGGACTTTTACAAAGCATGTGTAGCAAGAAATCCAGTTGTAAACTTTGTCTGTAAGTTCAATTTGTTCTTTTCTTTTTAGTTTTGTTGTGGTTGGGTGTTCTATACGCCTTTTGACTATCTCAGTTATTTGGTTCAAGTCTTATGGTTCCTGCTGTTTGCAAGCCTGGCTGTGCAGCTATGGAACATCTTAGCAGCTTTATGTTAAACAGGTCAAACCTCTGAATATTTTCTCTACGACAGCCCATTATAGAGGATCTAATTATGGTGCATGTCTTGACAAAAATAAAGCTTTTGCCAGCCAGCGTTTGACTGAGGGCGCTTCTCTCGTAAACTAATGATATTATGTGTCCACATCTTCACTAACACGGTTAATTTTCCTAGCTTATGTTAAACAGGTAAAACCCTGAACAGCTCAAACCGGTTAAAACATTTGTTTATCTATGGGTGTCATGGCCGAGTGGTCTCGCATCGGTCTTCTGATGGCTGTCTAGAATGTGGATCGAATCTCAGCCGACATGATACTTGTGTCCTTCAGCAAGACACTTAACTGTACTTGCTTCTCTTCACCCAGGAGTATAAAATGGTACCTGTGGACGGTAGAGGGTAATTGTGTTTGATTAGCCCTGTAGCAAGGATCCAACCACTGGAAGTGGGGTCACGACTCCTACTTTTATGTGGACCTCCCCAACTTGAACATTTGGTATTTTATGTATAGATGATCCTAGTAATGTCATTCATGACACTCCAATTATGCAACACTTCATCAACATGTTGAAATACGGATATTGAACCAAGACCCTAGTTAGAGGCGCACGCCTGCCGCCGCAGATCACGTTGTTATTGGCTGCTTGGGACCCCCAACTTTTAACACGGGTTGCGCCTTGCCCTGTAGTGCCAAAAGGTTGCACATACGGGCTGTATACTCCCCAGGGAGCTGAGAAAGATTATAGGAATGATATTGGCCCAGTGACCAGGGGAAATAATGTATTGTAAAGCGCTTTGAGATTTCCTTCAGTTATGTTCTGCGCTATATAAGAACCCCCAGTTCTTTTCAGAACTAATTACTACTCAATTGAGAATTTCACATGGTGTCACCGCAATTAGTCTTACTTATTATTATATTATTATTATTATTATTAATTTGCTGAAGTCACAGTTCATTATTTTCATTTCCTTCCTTCCATGCTTTTCCAGTTTTATTCTGTTGTTTTGGTGATTTGTTAATTCGAAATTACATGTATGAGGCTGGACAAGAACATGTGTTCTTTTCTGTCTGTGTTATTTTTGTTCCTTCTTCCTGTAAGCACATAGGAGCCTCAGTGATATGGCTGTTTAAGAATTGTCTGATATTAAGTCTATAACCTACATGAAGTGTGCCACCTGTGCTATCTCAGTCCACGCATAGTACCCAAGAAGAATGGATTTGGGCCATTCGCGATCATTGGTCCACAGACTGACGCGCAAGGTCTCTCACAAAGAAGCAGTTGCAGTCTGGGAACCTACCCGGCGAGAGAACTGTATCTCATGCACGATCTTTAGTGTTTATCGACCCACAGAGTGTTTCCCCGCATCACGGTAAGATTGCGCTCTAGTTGTAGGAACTATCTTCGCGGCATTAGTGCCTATAAATGACATCATGCTTTACGGTAGACTGAGTGCGTCAAAACCGTAACCAAGCTCACAGCGTGCACACATGTGAGTACAATGCCATGGTATGGATTACAGCAGGCTGGCACACTTCATGTAGGTAATCGACTTTTGTTTATATTCCAGATATTGTTTATGCTAACATCTTAAGAAGTTATTTCATCTAATGTAAGTATTAAAGGTTTAAATGTTGGAAACATTTAAAATAATATTTTTGTTTTTGTTTTTGTGACAGCAATGTTGGGAAGTACAGACATACCCGACTGGTAAGTGGTAATTACAATAATTACAAATCGTGGTAAATTTGTGAATGGAAATGTTGTAATGGCTTGCTGAGTAAATGAGATTAAAGTGTTTGAGACAAATTATAATTTGAATGGCCATTGTAATCAAATCACCCTTTGAGGTTTCTGCAAGTGGCAAATTGTCATCAATTTTAGGGACAAGGCCAAAGTCATGGTACAGCTGCGTTTTGAGAAGCCCGGCCAGGCCCAGGCTTTTCCCTGCCTACTGGCTCATACATGAGTTTGCTTGCCTGGGCTAGGCCCTCCAGAAGCCCAGGTTATGTTGATTGGCAGGTACCTGTATTGTTACAGGATTAGACTCACAAAAGACAATTAGGAGGCCAGTGAGCCTAGGCCTGGCTGGGCTTCTCAAAGGCTTGGCTACCATGACTTTGGCCCACCTCCCTTACTGTTAAAGGACAGTAATTATGATCACGGGCATGGAATCAGAGTGTTTTAGATTAAATCAGTGACTGAAAATAATATCCCACATGATAAGGTCATATTACCGCTGCTGCTGCTAAATGAGCCAGTCATTTTCAGTCACTGTGTTCATTTAAACTAGGACAATCGATCCATGCCCTGTTGAAAGTCTGCTCTGATTGTGACGATACTGTCCGCTGAACAGAATAAGTCGCATCTTGCACATAGATTAGCCATTGACTCCAGAAGATCAGAACATTAATATTTGAGTAACTTTAATCTATGTTTCAGGTATTTTATTGTAAATTTTGCTTTAGGCAAGACGTTGTTCCACTTGACCATAGATGGTTTTCACTTGACGCCACACCATGCAAAACCAGCTATCTTTTACGAGCAGTGATTAAAACACTTTAATAAATATCCATGCTTACAGACACCATTTATGGCATGGTGATGCTTTAACTCATTAAATGCTTGATGCAGCTCAAAGCCAAAGATGGCGCTTATCAGGAACTATCTTTACGGAATAATAAACAGAATACAGTGCCTGTCCCATCTTGTAGTGAGGAGGGCCAAAGTCTTGGTACACCCAGCCTTTGAGAAGTCGCCAGGCTCAGCTACCTGGCCTCCTAATCCTGTTACAAACATTACCTACCAATCAACATAACCATGAGTTACAGCCAGGCCGCCAGGCTACCTGGCCTCCTAATCTGTCTTTGTGAATCCTAATCCAGTACCTGAAATTAACCTAGTCTGGGCCTAGCCCAGCCAAGTAGCTCCTCATTATAATGGCTGCATTTGTGTACAAAATACAGCTGAGGTGTCGCCAAGTCTGTGTTAACAATAAGAGCTGTGAGATCTATTCATTAGTTTAAATCCTCCAAAAACTCTTGCCAAAGTGAAGGATTTTGAAGGATTGAGGTTACATGTACATGCTCTTTTGCTAAAGTGAAGGATTTTGAGGATTGAGGTTATTAGGCATACTTGCCTTCCATGGTACATGTACATCCATTTTGTTGTAGTGATTGCAAGGTCAGTGCTTGGGTCAGTGACACTGTTTATTGTCTACGCATGCAGTGAGGGTCCCGTCATGGTACATGTATCACTGGATTAGAAACATGTGCATACATGTCATGTGCTTGCTTTTACTACTGAAGGATTTGGAGGATTCAGGTTATGTGTAAGCAAATGGGACTAGGGAGTTAGGAGGATCCAGGTTATGTGTAAGGTGGGACTAGGAGTTAGGAAGGATCAGGTTATGTAAGCAAATGGGCCTAGGGAGTTAGGAAGGATTCAGGTTACGTAAGCAAATGGGCCTAGGGAGTTAGGAAGGATTCAGGTTATGTGTAAGCAAATGCTAGGAGTAGGAAGGATTCAGGTTACGTAAGCAAATGGGCTTCTAGGGAGTTAGGAAGGATTCAGGTATGTGTACAATGGGCCTAGGAGTTAGGAAGGATTCAGGTTATGTAAGCAAATTAGGAGTTAGGAAGGATTCAGGCTGTGTAGGAGCTAAATGCTAGGAGTTAGGAAGGATTCAGGTTATGTGTAAGCAAATGGGCTAGGGAGTTAGGAAGGATTCAGGTTATGTGTACAAATGGGCCTAGGGAGTTAGGAAGGATTCAGGTTATGTAAGCAAATGGGCCTAGGGAGTTGGGAAGGATCAGGTTATTTTAGCAAATGGGCCAGGAGTTGGGAAAGGGTTTCGGTTATGTAAGCAAATGGGCCTAGAGTTAGGAAGGATTCAGGTTATGTAAGCAAGGGGCCTAGGGAGTTAGGGAAGGATTCAGGTTATGTGTAACAATGGGCCTGGGGAGTTAGGAAGGATTCAGGTTATTTTAAGCAAAGGGCCTGGGAGTTAGGAAGGATTCATATGTGTAAGCAAATGGCCTAGGGAGTTAAGGATTCAGGTTATGTAAGCAAGGGGCCTAGGGAGTTAGGGGTTAGAAAGAGTCTTTGAGCTCAGTTTAGGGATTAAAAGACCCATAGGCCTGGGAAAAACCTGGGCCTGGCTGGGCCTCAAAGCCTTGGCTGTACCATGAATTTGGCCCCCCCCCTAACTCCAGTACTATATTTAATTTTGTAGGAATTTGAGGCAGGTTAGGATCGCTTGAATTTGACAAGTTGCTCATCACGAGATGTATCATCATGCTATATGTCACCCATTCTGTACCCAAAAGTATGTGTAATCACATTAATTATGCAACAAAATAATGTATTCATTGGTTTTTAAATAATGTATTCATTGATTATGCTAATTTGTATTTATTGGTTATGCTAATTGATGGCAATTATTGAACAATCAAAGACTCAAATGTTTTCTGAAAGAAAACTGCCAACATAATGTTTCATATCTTTACAATCTGGGGAGGCTTTTAGATACAAAATCATAACAAAACTAGGATAAAAGTTCTGGTTTTTGGTCTCCACATTTTCGCCCAGACCCGCAAATCAATTTTTATTCTTCCGGTTTTTATTAGCAGAACGATGTCCAATTGCAGCCATGCTGTGTTTACACAACTTTTTTTCACATGGGTATAATCCAAACATGTGAATAATGGATAGATATCGGGAATCCAAAGGTGAATTTTAGTTTATACATCAAATTAATCGACGATGTTTTCATGAAAGAACTCTACAATAGCGTAACTCAAGTTATAGACATTCTAGAATCATGAATAAAACAGTTTGAAAGAGCATGCGTGTCCCGAACACTTTGATGTATAAAACACAAAATTACAAATTTCACCATGTGAGGGTTTTCCCAGATCACATCACAAATGATGAGTGAAATATACATAACAACAAAAGAAACGCCAACTAAAAATATTTATTATTTTCATTTTATAATTAATATAATTTGTTTAATGAAGAATATTATGAGTATGGAGGTACACTAACACAATGTGGAAAATTTGTTGACCTCTTCATCATGACGATGTGAGACACATAAGCTAAACATCGCTTCAGACCCATATCAAAATATAGGGGTGATGTTTTGTGTTATGTATATATAAGTAAGGAAATTATGGATTAAGAGGGCCTAATATCACAAATGTAATGTGAGTATTACCATGGAATACCAATGAAATTGTATACTGCATTTTGGTGATATGGTGATATCTCTGATTTCTGTTTTCAGAGGCGGACGCCAACGTTGATCATGATTGGTTCTGATGATCTGCGAGTCCCACCCAAGGTCAGGAATTCACCGGCTCTGAAGGCACATGGAACTGAGACAAAGTAAGTTTCAGGCCTGTGATTTTTCCTGATTTCTTTTTTTTTTTTTTTTACAAATTGTTCTGAGAAAAGAGAAGTAGCCACCAAGGAAAGAAAGAAGTAGCTCATTGTGTGCAAACCTTTAGTTTCAGGTTTGTGGATGTGGAGAGTCTGTAAATCCTCCAAAATTAAACATCTAGGAGGTTTAGGGCCTTTGTCCTCTAGACCAAAGGGAACCCAGGCCTGCATCCGCTTTGTCAAATCACACCGCTGAAGTTATCTTACAGGCTTTGAGGACGAGTCTGCTGGGATTTAACGCGTTGTGGAACAAAATGTCACTAATGGGCCAAATCCATTGTTCTTGGAGTACTATGCCTTGACTGTTAATAGCACAGGGCACACTTCATGTAGGTAATAGACTTCGGTACATGTCCGGACTAGGTTAGTACACAAGTGGCACACTTCATGTGGTAATAGACTTCGGTACATGCCGGACTAGGTCAGCACACGGCGCCACACACTTCATGTAGGTAATAGACTTCTGGTGCTGCCGTGAATCAGGTCAGTACACGAGCCGCACACTTCATGTAGGTAACAGACTTGATGATAATTATTTCTTCTGTTTTTCATTTTAGAATGTTGGTGTTCTCGAAAACAACCATAGCTCGGCCAAAGTTGATGCAGAAGCAGACTGCTTCATGAATATTTATAAGTGGTACATCTCATTTGCATAAACCACATTCATTTAGAAGGTTCGACCGCCAACAATGGCAGTTTCCTCATTTCTAGTTATTTTCTTTTAAAGGATTAATATAGCTTTGGTAACTGATCAAAAATGTTTGAGTTTCAATCTGAAAGCTAAATGTTTACAAAGGATACTTGTACCAATCGCCTTGAGAAATGCTGTCATCTTCTAGAAAATTGTATATATATGAAGACCTCAAAACGCAATAGCTGATTTCGATTGCAACAATTGAAATTAAACACAATATGAACATGCACAAAATAACTAATGCTTGTGTCCTTGAGCAAGACACTTTACCATAATTGCTTCTCCACCAGGGGTACCTGTGAGGGCAGAGTTGGTTGTTGTGTTGATTAGCCCTATATGCACTGTAATGGCAGCATGAGCTGATACCCCAGGAGCTGATACGTTTGAGGAATGATTGATGAGCAGGGTAATAATATAATTCACCTTGAGCACCAGTTTGGTGACATGTGCTATATAAGTCTACATTATTATATTGACCATTGCTGGGAATTTTTTTAAAAATATAATTAAACAAAAACGATTAAGGATATATTCAAAACTGCTTCATTACAATTTATTTAATAGCTCTTTGGACAAGATAAATTACAGTATTACTATTTAAAATGTATACCTCCTTGCAATTTTCGTAAAATATATAAATACAACCGGACAGTGAGAAAAATATAATAACATGTTCGTTATCTTTATACAGTGCTAAAGTACTGACCTGGTTCGCAGAACAATCTGAAATTACAGCATTGTTGAATACGCCTCTGTTTTGTGATAAACCCTTCTTAACCCCTTGTATAGTTTGATCCTCAAACCCTGTGGAAAAACGAATGGTTTATTATGAATGGTTTTATAGAGTAAGTGCGCTTACAAATGCTGTGATATTATCAATACACGTGAATTTTTTGAGTCAATTACAAATGCGTATTATAACAACAAAAACGTGGGGTGTATTAACGTGTTTGTGGGGAAAAGAAACCAGACAGGCCCAGAAAACTTTTTATTCCTGACGCGAACTGGTTAATATAGGCTGTCTTATCAAAATCAGAACAGCGCGTATGCATAAGGAAACACCAGCTGCTGTGTGCGACGCACAGCCATTTCAACCAATCAGAAGTGACAAGATTGCATCACGCGCCTGACTCATGTCCCCAAACGTGAATTTTCCTCATTTCTAATTAGCTTTATTTTAAAACAAGATGTAGCATTTATGAATGGGAATAACAGTTTGACGCTTGGTCTGTACCGCAGGTTAATCAATCGTTTGTGCATGGTCAGGGGCTAGAAGGTATGCTTAGCACAACAACAAATGACAATGAGCAGGTGCTCAATTTATAAATAAAATTGCTTACCCAAAAAATAATTAGATTAGCAGATTTTTGGGTTACTACAAATATACGCATTTTTGTGTTTTTGCTTAAA
>CM055820.1:29772642-29791415 GCA_029582265.1 Zoroaster sp. YZ-2022
ACCATCCAAATTTAAAAATTACTCTGTTTTATTATTTTTCTTTTATCATTTGTCGTTACGCTGCTGTATGAAATTAACTATTCATATCAGCTACATATTTTATTATGCATTAAGAAACTGGTGATTTGGATGTTTGTTTAATGATAAAAATTACTGGTTTACAGCTGCAAACGGCTTTGAAGAAAAACAAGAAATTGACAACCAACACAGCGGCATCTTCTGGTTGGCCGTGTTTTCAATGTTGGACGATATCAAGTTACTGTAGAAGAAGTCATAGCTGGCAGGGTAAGCATTTTACTTGCCAAAATACGTATTTAGGATAGAATGTTGTATCCGACCCCACATTTTCTCATTAAATATACAATAATGTAATCTTACCTACCTAGTATAAAAAGTATTAAGGTGGAGAACATGAAATAAATATGGATACTTCAAATTATTCCAGGATATTTATTTCATGAAAAATCAGGCATTTTTGGTATACGATGACTTCCTCAGTCATGTCAGTCTGATATTGTCAACTCCCCCATAAGTGACCAACCATTTTTACTTAAATTACGTATTTAGGGTAGAATGTCGTATCCGACCACCACTTTTTCTCATTAAATATAACCAATAATGTAATCTTACCTACCTAGTATAAAAAGTAGTAAGGTGGAGAACATCCTCAATTTACCCTAAATGACGCTCCTAAGGTTATATTTGCCCCATAAATGTGGCACGGACACGCCCCCCCGCGTATCCTTAGCCACAGGTTGGTCTCATTCCGCTAACGGTAGTAATTCGAAATTCCAGGCGCTGAAATTGACGGTATTGCGACTATTTTGACAGTCTAGATACGTTCCTTACATGTTTAACTATCTAGGCGCCCAAAAAAATGGTGATTTTACATTTTATATTTCCTGACATATAGGCCCGAAAAAATTACAAGACGATCGTCATTGTGCAGGTTTCAGGACGGGCCATCTTGAATGTATGAAGAGTGTGAGCGGAAAACAACTTGCGCAACAATTTCTACGACGGCTGTTTTATGTGTGCACATACTTGCTGTATTTTAGCCGGCCAAGTATTCCGCTTCAGGGTTACGTGTTGTCGGTAGTCAGAGCATTTTTGTGCTAAACATGTGATATAACCACTTTAAAATCAAATATATATAAAAAAAATAAATAAATAAAACATGTCCAGTTCCTGCATTCAATTATTTACTTTTCCTATAATAAGTAAGCATAAATGATTGGATCGAAAGCTAAGGCACCACCCTCCGATTTAATTTATATATATAATATAATATATATTATATATATATATATATATACACACCTTATTAATTTAATTTTATTTTGTTTGTGTGTGTGGGGGGGGGGGTTCTTTGTTAATGGTGAAAAGAAACAAAGTAACAAAAATCCACAATATAATTCAGCACACGAAAAATGTTAAAAAATACCGTTCAGTGACAGGCAGTAATGGACCGATCGAATCAAAATGAAGTGTTTCATGTTTGAGGATATCGCTGATACCGGGGTATAGATTGCATATTGTTGTTTAACAAAATGATAATAGTAATAGTAATAATATTATCAGTATTATTGATAATGATGGATGGCAAAATGTTAATAATTGGGACCGTTCCCTGTACCCATGGGTTTTATTGAGAAATTCCGACCCCAAATAGCATAGACCCAAACCATGCTTGAACCATCTTTGCAATTTGTCTGGTCCGAGTGCTCATGAGTGCAATCTTTAAGTACACATGCTAGCTTTGGCTTAAATAAACAAACAGGGTCTACACATCTTAATTTAAGACAGTGAAATAACCAGGGGAAGACTCTTATTAGAAAATAAACCACCTTTGTACTGGAAGTTACCGCCTTTATATTCTCACAAAACAGATAAACATGAAAAAATTGTAAAAATATTACCTGTACTATATTACATAGATATTACATAGACTATATTCACAGATATTTTGTCAGATAAAACAATCATTCTGTTTTTTGTTTTTTTATAATTTTTTTTATAGATTTACAAAATGGTGGAACCATTAATATTGTTATTATTAATAGTAATAGTAACGTAACACTATAATATTTCATATATTAAAATTATTAGTGAAATTTGTATGTTGTTTAAAATTACTATTTAAAATTAAACTATTGTAATTAATAATAGACTATTTATTACATTATCATTTTATTTTAATGAACATTCTCTCTTGTTTTATGTACAATGTAAGTACAGTTAAATAACGTGGTACATGTATATGATAGTTGGGATGAACTTACCATGCAGTACGGTTAATTTGATGAAACTGCTCAATGTTAGTTTCTTGAAAGTTTATATCTACGCGACATCACGTGGTCATATCTCGGCGCGCTAAAATACAGCAAGTATGTGCACACATAAAACACCGTGTAAAATTGTTGCGCACAAGTTGTTTTCCCGTCAACACTATTATATGGCCGTCCTCGTTGAAACTTGCACAATGACGATCGTCTTGTAATTTTCGGGCCTATATGTCAGGAAATATAAATGTAAGTAAAATCACAATTTTTTTTGGGCGCCCTAGATAGTTAAACATGTAAGGAACATATCTAGACTGTCAAAATAGTCGCAAATATACGTCAATTTCAGCGCCTGGAAATTTCGAATAACTACCGTTAGCGGAATAAGACCAACCTGTGGCTAAGGATACGGGGGCGTGTCCGTGCCACATTTATGGGGCTAAGGTTATATAATCAACTGGACGGTAACTTACAAATGAAATTAGCAGTTTGGTGTTTCAGTTTGTTTCAGTGAAGGATTCTCTTGTAAAATGCTGAATTTCAATGCATGATCATACGCGTGGCCGTGGACGTCTTGAGCGCCGTTTTTTGAGATGCACAGAATTGTGGTCATCAGAAAATTGATGTTGGTATAATGACTCACCCCAAACTGTTAAAGTTGATGGGGGCACAGAAAATGTACCCAAAAAGAAAAACAGTTGAAATCATGTTTCATCTTATTCCAGATGGTTGTAAAATTGTTTTTAAACATGAAAATAAAACTATTGTTTTCGATTTTTAAAATAAAATGGTATAATTTGGAGAAGCTCTCAAAACTTTTAATCAATATTCTTGAAAGACCAATAAAATGGAAGGTGGTTAAATTTCTTGCAAAAAGTACTTTAAAACTTTTAAATGTGTAAAATTGCTGTTAACATTTTGTCAAATAAAAGATTTCTTTTCATAACCATGATATTAATGTTTCATTTTCTCAATAATTTTCCACTACCATCGAAATAAACACCAACGAATTAAGTAGTCTTCGTTAAGCTTCTTCTATAAGGAATGTGTCCAATTTGAGGATCAGTATTTCTTTAAAAAATCATTGCAAATGCAAAGCATTCATATATTTTGGTTTCCACAGGCAACAGCTTGTTGACGGCATAGAACAATAAAATCACAGATGTTTTTGAAAAAAAAATTGAGGTCATGTAAATCTCTTACTATTTGTATCTAGTAAAATCAGTGGTTAAACAACTTTTTCCACTTTCACAAGCACTAACTTTCCAGTAAATCATACAATTTCACTATAATTTTTATTTCTGTAACAAGCACGACTTAGATAAGTTTATGCAACCAGTAATACGCCATAGTTTTGTAAGTTTTCCGAGAAATGCTAAGCCAAAGGTAGGTGCGTCATTTCGTCAATGAATTAATTACGTACATGGACGATATATGGATGATGATGGACATATACTTCAAATTATTCCAGGATATTTATTTCATGAAAAACAGGCATTTTTGGTATACGATGACTTCCTCAGTCATGTCAGTCTGATCTTGTCAACTCCCCCATACATGTAAGTGACCAACACGGTCATTGTACATTCGCAGTGGCAACTACAATAGGATCCGTCTATTTTCTAAAGGGAAAGGGGAGGATTTTTTAGAAGGAAATCAAGTCCGAAAACCATCATAAAACTTAAAAGTGGATTTTAAAGATAGTTTTCACTTTCTGTACCCCCAAAAATCGATGGAATCATTTTTTAGCTGGTTAGTGGTTGCAAATTTTTTTCAAAAAACCCTTAAAAAGTGGCGGTCAGATACAACATTCTTTTCCGTATTTATAACCAAGTATACAGGCGTTGATTCCAGTTTATCAGGTTTTCATACTTGTGCCAAACACGTTAAATCATATTAACAAATTGTTTAACGTTACAAATTTTGCAAATGTAAAATGATTGATTTAATTTTGCCCTCATTAATCGACGCTGTGTATACAATGTAGCACTGTATGCTCAGTGCTTTCCGAGTGTCTGTGAAAAACTACACAGGCGACTCGGGCGGGATTCGAACCCACGAACTCCTGCTTACTAGTGCAGACGTCTTAACCTGTCGACCACCGAGCTTGCCCGAATCCTATAGCAGCGGGTTCCGCGATATATATATAGATTGGTGAAATTCTTGCGTCGGGAGATAAACAATTGATTTAATTTTGCCCTACACCGACGTGTGTATAGCACTGTATGCTCGGTGCTTTCCGAGTCTGTGAAAAAAAAAACTACACAGGCGACTCGGGCGGGATTCGAACCCACGAACTCCTGCTTACTAGTGCAGTGAGTTGATAACAAAACCTGAATTTTTGCTGGTGGGTAGAATAATTTGCAGAAAAATTAGCAAATGAGAGTAGGAGGGTTGGCGAAGTTTTTTCTTCATAAAACTCTCTCTCCTCCCCCTCACACTTCCCAGTTTAAATCTCTAATAAACACTTTCACAATAATATGTGCCTTGACGTCTTTGACAGGGCAAAATTTCGAACACTCATTGCCGTCTGCGACCCAGTTCTCGAACTTCACATATATGTGTCTGGAGGGCATGTGATATTTAAAGCGAAATAAACAATTTTGCCCCATCCAAAACATGGCAGATATTACCATGACAGGGTTTATTGCACTCCATGCTATATTTTTCTTGTACTTTCAAATGATTCATTTTCTTATTGACTGCAGCATTGATTGTAATTGTGTGTCATTATTTACAAGTATTTCATTTTTCTTGGTGCTTCATAACTTAACTGCCCTGTTATTCTTTACAACCATTTTCTAGTAATTTATTTTGTGAAATTACTTATTTGAAAGTTATTTACATGTACTTCTTTTTGATGGCAGTGTATTCTTAAAAAACATTTCAACACATCACATTGTTACATAAAATTTACATGGTGTTAAGTTGATAATGGCATGAAACATACCTTGAAATATCTCTGTCTATGGTTTTTAAGAAACATCAATAGTTATACCTCAATTACGGTCATTTGAATTTTCGCAATCCATTCCGTGTAATATTAAAATAAATTGTGTTCATCAATTAAAATTTCTGAATGCAGGTATGTTAATGTTTTCAGTATTATAAAAAACAAAGTTATACTGGTACTAGATTCATAGAGCAGAAAAATCCCCTGCTGAATGTACACATAATACATGTACCTGTACTTGTACATGTACATGTACATGTATGTATGTTTAACCCTCCTACAATCAGTGCAATTTTTGAAACAACCCATTCAGGCCACTCCAAGCCATCAGCTATTGCCAGTAGCCTCCTATGTTTATCCTTATGTGTACTGTCACACCACTGAGATTGCACTAACATGGTCTCCCATTGATACATTGCAGGCCATAATATTAAATGTTCAAACATTTACAGTGGCCTTGGGTGGCACACAGTTGGAAAGGACAGTAGGCTTGGTGAAAAACATACTGAAAATTTAGTGGATCGGAGTGACCTCCAAGTATACATGTAGGAGAGTTAATAATGTAAAACTTTGTATAAACTTGTTCTTACATATCATTTTGTTTTCCTGGAGGTATAAGATTTCCTGGAATTGTTTATTGCAAAGGTCCTTAGGGCTTTCAGCAACGATGCACAATGTATGCTTAGTTCACTACCTGGTTACAGATGTACAGGCAACAAACTTATGCACAGTACATGGACGAAGGAACATGTACATGTACCCTGTATGCATTGTATTGCAATCCAATCATCAGCATCATCAAGTGGAGGGTTTATGCACTTATTTTATTTTTTTATTTTATTACATTTTACACTGACAATCAGATTACATCAATTAAATATAAAACCAAAACCTAAAAAACTAAAAATACAAAAATTCATGTTAAACAAAGCCAGTGAGTGGTAAGATAGAACAGGTGACCAGCACCTCTACAAGGCCATCCTACCACAAGAAACCCACTAAACATTATATACCTTGTTACACCCCCCGCCCCCGTTACACCACTGGAGGGCCGCTGAAGCAAGTTTGGACTGAAAAGTTCTTATCATTTTGGCTTGAAAATTTCTTGATTTCAAAACAATTTGTGATCTTGAGAAACACTTCATTTTGCAACTTGTACAAGTACTTTGTGAGTAGATTGTTTAACATAAAATAATTGTTGCTGAGGCCCAATCCTGCAAATGTAGTACATTCAATACATCAGGCATGCTGTGAAATTTCCGCGTTTACGCCGAAACCCGCATTTTATTTCCCGTTCCCGTTTTCTCGGGCTCGCTTTTTCCGGCGCCCGGCGCCGTGATTGTAGACTCCGCTTGTACATGTATACCATCCAAACACATACACACTTCTTACACACAGAGAAGCGGAACCAGGCATCGGGCTGCACATCGTTAAGATTGCGCTGTGATTTTGACACGCGTGGTGGGGACTAGACCCGGTAAACGGTTCGGCCGTGAACATGGTGAACTAGTCGAAAGCGGCTAGGGCAGCGGTATGCTTCAACGCCGCGATGACGTGTCGATTGAGCCGTAGCCGTTGTCATATAGCCGCTAATTCGGATCGCGATCGGGCCGCACGTCTGAAAATTTCACGTTTGCACGCATGCGGACGACTTGTCTTTTCTCAGCCACACTAAAACATAGAAAAGTTGCGGACGACTAAAGAAAATCTTCAATTGCCAATTGTAATCATCTATAGATATCAGACAAAGACAAGTACAGATGATAAATATCTCCCCTGCCTCAACATGGCAAAACCTGTGTCTTCTGTAATTACTGAATGTCAACAAAAGTATTTGAAAAATGTTGGTTATGCTTGTTTATTACAAAATGAAGGACATTTGCAAATAAATCAAAATTAAAAGATTTGGTTTGTAATGTATACAATGTTTCTAGAAACTATTGTCTGTGTGTACTTTACATTTTCTGGACACTCTTCTCACTCCAAGTCTTCAAACATTGGGATATTGCAAAGATCGTGACAAAATAATGTGTACCCTCTCACTTTGTATTGTTCTTAGTTCAAACACCTCACTTAGAATTTTACAAAAGAAAAAGGAGATAACACCATTAAAAAAAATAAAGAATTTTTTCTTAGAAAGTGGTAATAAAAAGCTCAAAATGCACCTCAGAGCTTCTAGATGGCAAAATACTCGAGGACTGCAAGTTTCCAGGTTTCCGACCGCTGCCAGGTATCAAAACATTTTCCTCTTTTTTTTTCACTGCCCACTCACATGCCTGGTACATGTACATGTACTGTGTATAGTTTGCACATGTATTGTACGTGAATGTACAGTACATGTACACAACAGCTTATGGTGACCTTTCACAGAGAAAATTTGCTGTAAATTCAGTATATTCTTATATATTTATGATTACAAATTAAAAAGAGCAATGTTAAAAATTTATTTTTGAAAATTTTGTTAGTATTCAATGGCTATTCATGGCTATTGTTAAACTGTGGTGGAAGGAATCTTTCCTCCATGGTTGAAGCATATTTAGCAAGGTCCATAGCACCCACGTCATATGGCCATACATGTACATAATGGCTATTGACACTTCTCCCTTGTACACAAAGAGATTTAATTTTTTGAAATGAAAGCAAATCAGGAGCAATCATGCATGATATAGGCGTTTATGTACGTGTATACTTATATATAATCTGGATTGTCCCAAAAGTCCAGATTAAAAACTTTAAATATTTATTTTTGAACACAGTTTAATGTAGAAATTTGATCATAGACCCTTAGTATTAAAGGCTAAATACTCAGCACATCAAATAAGTTTATACAAGAAAGAAAAACAAAATATGTGAAAAGAATTGTGTTCATTCTCTTTGTTACAACAAACTGCAAATAGTTTGCAAGTCATCTTTTTTTTAAATCAAATTAATAATGCTCAAATTGTTTTTATAATGAAAACATAAAGTGCTCCACTAGTGTCAAAATCTAACAAAAAATTAAATACAACCAAACAATTTTGTTCAACATTTTTGTAAAGCCCACTTCGCATAACCAAGGAACCACTAAATGTATGATATGGACAATTTTGAAAGCCATTTGCTGTACAGTGCAGTGTACTTGCCCTCTAATAAGTTGGAAAAGATTAATAATTGAAGTCTTAGATCAAATTCAAAAAGAGCTTTGGTTTGTTTGTTGTACATGATTAAATTGTGTCTAATAATGAGTTGCTTTCTGCCATGACTGTGTGCAGTATTTCCTAGACATGTACCTTAATCTTGAATAACTTATGTACCCTACCATGAATAAATGAGGATTAATATTGAGTGCTTGTTAAATACAAAGCGACATTTTTGTTCAATTTATTATTACTGCAACCAAATGCATACTAAAGTACAATAATGAATGAAAATTGCATCTGAGCATGTACATTGTACCCTCGGGGGTCAATTATCAGAGGAATACTACAGATTTGTTCCGAAAGTTAAAGTGTTTTCTGTTTCTGCATGGATTGTCACACTTTAAAAGCAACTTTTTCATGTAAGCACTGCATATGCACATTGTATATTTAAGCACTACATGTGCACATTGTATATTTAAAAAACAGTACACTTTAAATAGTATAAGATTGTAATCTTTTTTGGATGAGAAAAAGTTCACCAAATGGCAAACATCAGAGACCATTTTAGAAATTATGTAAGTTTTGCTTCTTTTGAGTGTTGTTTGGAAGACAGTATTCAAATGAAAAAATAAATAAATAAAACCCCACCCCCAAAACAATGACAGTAACCCCCCCCCTCAAAAAAAAAGGTGTAATCATGTTATGAATTTAGCAAGATTTTGTCTACAGTTTACAATGTATATTGTTTTATGTAAATTGTACACGTATACAGTATGCGGCACTTTCAATAGTGAGACAAGTCATTGTCTGTGCTAAATTTCCACTCTGAACTTATATAATATTATTTCTTTTAATATGTTTATGTCTGGTTGAGGACAGTGACACCCACACACACTGTACACATAACAAAGTTATCAGTAGGATAGTTGGATTGTTTGGTGTGTTATATTCATTAATATTTACCACAGGTTGGGTCATCGTCTTGTTAACTTCCTTCTGCGTAAGTTTGTTTGGCGGTTTTTCTTTTAAATCAATATTTTCCAATAAAGGGAAAGGATACCATTGTTAACTTCATCTTGCTGTGAATCAGGTTATAGAAAAACAACTGACCTGTGAATATTTTCACAAGTTACATTGTGTTGTTTATAGAGAGAATAGTGAAAATGCATTCAAAAAATTACACGGCAATGAATTTTGCCCTTAATATTGAGTTATGGCCGAGTACTACACAGTTGCACACACACACACACCCCACAGCGCACATCACACAATAACACATACACATGTAGTGTAGATTGTAAACAAGTTTTGTATAAACCTAATTGACCTGAAAACACTTGCTTTTTGCCCATGAACTGTTCAAGTGTTACTTTGTTCATAATATAGCCAACTTGTAGGTATAGATAGAACAAATTAAACATTATCAGGTTTGAAAAGTACACTTCAACGTGTATAATGGACAGTCATGACAGTATCCATACAGTTTAAATCAGCCATAAGAATCACATGTTATACATTATGTACACGGTAGCAGAAGTGATACGCATCACTTCATAAATTTATAAACTAACTTGAATCAACATCATGTCAGTACTGTTGTTATTTTTTGTATCACATACACATGTACATGTACATGACACACATGTACAGTTATAATATTGATAATATTACATTAATTTCAATTTAATGAGTCGATTAAGAGCATCAAGCGATAAAAACTACTAAGAATTTTGGCCCAAGAAACTAAAATCTCCGTTTCTGGTCATGGAGTCCGGCTTCAAAATCCGTGTCTCTGGACTAAATTGTGTTTTTTTGGTTTTGTAATCTTTTTTCTAACCAGTGAAATAAACGCTATGCGTAATACATGTACATTAAACATGGTTATTGGAACCAGACCCGAAACTCCATACACAAAGTATTATTACCTGTATGGTGGCTAAGATCGAGAAGAGGCCTCACAAACTGGGCAAATGTTCATAGATGCACAGAGATCGAAACACTGCCTTCTTTAACATGAATACATGAAAATAAAACAGTGTATTTTTAGTGTAGATGTTGCTTAGAATGGTGGAGGATGAGACGACGTGTATCAAGTTTGCAGCTGAATATACAGTGATATTGATATTGCCTAGTCAGCAATAGTAGATGCAAACCTTGAAAGCTTTGTAATGGTTCATGTACAAAGCCTCAAGCTTTTGCTACATGTACATTTCAATTAGAACAAGAGGAACCACTAACAAGGAAAATATCAGAATTCACATATTGCACACACACACACAGTACATTTGTGCATTGTTTTGTGTGTGTGTGATACTGAAATTTTACAACCATCATATGTGTGATGCACAGTACCTGTACAATTCTGATGTCGAGAACATTTAGGCCTACATGTATATTAAAAAATATATCGCAATTTAAACCAAAAAAAAAGTGAGTTGATCCAGAAATTCCATTGGGACAAAATTAGGCCAGTCTTTTCAGCTTTCGGAAATGAGAAACAAAAATCGAACCACTTTAAGTGGTTAGCCGACTCTTAGATCACAAAAGGAGCTGCCATACAGGGTTCAGACTAAGCTAGGGCGATATCGATTTTTTCATCACGATATATCAGCAAACATATATCGCGATTATTTTTTCATTCATTCATGCTATGGGCAGATAACCACAGGTATACACCCCTCTACAAGCGTCACAATACGTCCTGAAATTTGTTTGCCAGAGCATGTATGTACTTCTGAAGTAGTTAGCGCTTTGTTTTCTCACGTCCAAAAGCTGAAAAAGACTGTTCTAATTTTGTTTCCATGGAATTTCTGACTTGACTCACAGATGGCGATTTTAATCACGATTTGCCGATATCTCAATAACCAAAAGGTTCTCGATGTACGTAGCGAATAAAAAAAAAAGTAGCCGTGATATTCTATATTATTAATATGTTATCGCCCAAGCTTGGTCCAGAAAATCGTAATACACTTGATTTAGACGATATATCGTGGATGAAAAGAAATAGATATTACTAAACTTAACCTGTACTTTAAAATATACATTGTAAATGTAAATTACATATAGCATATTTTATAATTAAGTAATATCCATGATGTTAGTGAGCGCCTAACAAGCAGCCACTCATAACAGCTCTCAGTTTTTTTGTGCTAAGTAAATGTTTTGTAGCTACAAGTTTGTCTTCATTTTTATACTAGTGGATTTCTTATTACATCTGAGAATCTACTGGACGTTTTTTATGTGAGTGTTTGTATATTTGTTTTCTTATAATAAGTGAAAACCTGTTTCATTTTTTTTGTTTTTTGTCTGTCTCTGCGGTAGTTTTTACTGTTGAGTGTATATACATTTTGGATCTTCATTTTATTTGTGCTGCAGTCAACTCTGATTTAGATTATAACCTGTAGCTAGAGATTATAACCCATTAGCTTGACCACAAGCCTTTTGTTTGGATCAACAACTTTGTGATCAGACAATGGAGGTCTACATCCTGTTTATTCTACTCCTGCTATCCAGACCATTGTGTCTCAATGACTCATCAGAAGATGGCTACAAGATGCAATCTACAGATTGTTCACCCAAGATCCGCCATCTTAAATTCTTGAGACGTCCTATATCATACTATGATAATTCATCTGCCACCTTTCACCTGGAACTCTTAATTTCTGGTGACATAAACCCAAACCCTGGACCTGAATCACTGATCAACACACCCCAAACACCACTCAGCCCATAAAATTTCCTACAGCCGAATGAACTACTCAATCTTCGAATGCTCCATGTACTGATGTAGTTTATTTTATTCACATTGAGTCAATTGAACTGTCTTGGAATACTCTAATCAACCCCAAACATACCGCGACACATAGAGGTAAAAGCTGGTGCGTAGAATGGACAAACTTACACAACTACATTAGCACTCCAGCCACAAAACCCAGCGGGAACTTAACCACATCAACAAGCGACATTGGCATAACTTCAACCCCAAACCCACATGATTCATGATGGTCTAAACTTCAGCCTTTTACTAAACACTCAATCCATATGTAACAAATCGGATGAATTTGTTGACTTTGTATAAAAAAATTTGGATCTTGTTGCCATATCGAGACATGGTTTAAACCTGAAGATGACTTGCTACCCGGAGTGTACTCTGCTGGCTACTCTCTCCATCATATCCCAGACCAACAAGACCGTGGAGGTTGCACCTCTTTAGGTCCAGTTTATCTGTCGATGAAAAGTGTTAACATGACACCTAACATTTAAATTTCTCTGCATGCTAGGTAACGTGCAACTCTAGATCTGTTCGCCTTTTTTATTTATCACAGAAAGGATGTTGATGGTAAACTTTAAACTTCTCCAGTTTTCTGCAGGAATTTGAGAAATTAATTGTGGTTATCTCTGCACCCATCTGACATTATTTTAACCGGCGTTTTTAACATTCATATGGACATCTCTTTCAAACAATTATGCAATCAGTTTAAAGATCTGCTCTCTGCTCATGGACTTACCCAGCATATCACAGCACCACTCATCGATATGGTCACTGTCTTGACCTCATGATAGCAGCTGGAAAATACTTCACCTCTCATCTCGAATATAACTATCCATCCCGGCTTATCTGATCATTATGCAATCATGGCAGATATGAACTAAAAACCCCCCAAACCTACCATTTCTGTAACTATCGCCACGGGAAAAATGTAAATATTAGAGATTTATGTCATGATATTGAATCTCAACTGGAAAATGTAAACCTTGAAGATGGTGAGCTGGATTTTTGTGTCAATCTATTTGAATTACTGTCCGTAAATCTTGATGATCATGCTCCAAAAAACTAGAACTGTAAAACTACAATCTGAATACCCCGGGGTTCAATGATAATATTCGGTGCAAGAAACTCCGTCAACCTTAAACAAAAGGCGGACAATGGAAACTTGGAGTAATCGGCAAGAATACTGAAACCCAACGAGATTTTGGGAAGAACATGATTAACCAGGCAAAAAAAACCCTCACTACTCATCTCTTGTGGAAGAGAACTCCGGCGATCAAAAAAAACTTTTAACATTGTTGAAAAGCTGCTTATAAACCCAAATTTCCCAGTGCTTCCATCTACACACCATCAGGACCTCGCAAATAATTTTCAAATTTTTGTCACAAAATTGAGAATATCCGTGTTCTTTTCCCCCAGTACCTGTCATTCTATCACAAACACACAGCAAGGATCCACAATGTAGACTGTCTATGTTTGAGCCTACTAGTGTTACGGAGATCAAGAAACTCATCATGAAATCGCCATCAAAATCGTGTGAATTTGGGATCCAGTGCCAACCGCTAATAAAACTAAATATTGATGTGTTTAAATATATCACAATTTTTTAAACGATCTCTTCTTCCGGTTGTTTCCATTAGCAGAAGATTGCTCTGTTAAACCACTCCGAAGAAACCCAATTTGGACAAGGAAGTTTTCAAAAATTACGACCGGGTAGCAAATTTAAGTCCCTTTGGGAAAACAATCGAGCGATTGTTCATCATCGGATCTCTGACCATTTACGGGGAATAACCGTCGGACACATTTCAGTCAGCCTATAACCATTTCATGGACGGAAACTGCTCTTCTCCGTCAACAATGACATTTTATCTGCATGGATGATGGAAAATCACGGGATTAGTTTTGTTAGACTTAACCGTTTTTGACACGGTCGATCAAAAAAATCCTTCTCCCGCCTTCAATATCATCTTGGAAACATGACACAGCCCTGGATTGTGTAAGTCCTACCTTTTAAAGGCCTCCAGCATGTTGTATGGTAATGCCACCCCCGAGCCTGTTATTCTTGACTATTCTGTACCCCAAGGCCCCGTTCCCACAGTGTACGCTTATACGTTCCAGTTCGTGATATCATTTTGAAGTAAAATTTTAAATTACCATGTTCAGCTGATGACACGCACTCTACATTCTTTAAATCTTCCAAGAACCCCGCCGATTCCTGCATTACAACACTGAAATGTATTAAAGAGATTAAAGTTGGATGAGAAAAAACTTCCTGAAATTGAACGACAAAAAACAGAATTTGTTCTATTTGGATCACGTCAGCAATTGTCAAAATTTCTCTTCCATTTATTGCAATTGGACTGAGATAACCCCCTCAAAACAACACGTAATTTGGGGGTTATATTTGACTCGACAATGACTTTAAACCTCATATCTCCAACATTGTCGATATCATCATTTCATATCAAATAATGCGAATAAGGAAATACTTGAATAAAAATGCTACTGAACAAATTGTTCAATGCTTGTCATCACGCCCCGATAATGGGGAAAGCTCTACTCACGGTCTCCCCAAAAATCAAATATCTCGCCCTTTAGCACATACAAACACAGCAGCTCGTGTTGTGACTTTGTCCAGAAAGTCATGCCATATACCCCAAACTTGAAAGAACTGCTGCTTCCTGTTTCACGAAATTGTTTTTTAAAATTATGCTAATTGTTCACAAATCTTTAATAACATTGCTCAATTTATATTTCTGAACTGTTTTAAAATTACCTCCATCACCAATTTGCGCCCAGCAACATTCCCCTAAAGGGAAACCCAAATTCAAACGGGAAATGGGGTGACAGGTCTTTTTCGCATCCCGGGCTCTGGGAAACATCTTCAACTAAACTCAAATCTTGTCATAGTATAACTAGATTTAAGTCGATGCTTAAAACTCATCTTATGTCACAATTCTTCAAAGATGATGTATATTTGTAATTGCACTGTAGGACATGTGTCTCAGTCATAATTTTTTCCCTATGTTATCATTGTATATTGTTTTTATTCATGTTTTTTTCTTTGTTCCGCTGGCGTAGCAAGGGGGGATATGTGCGCGCTACAAATCTTATTATTATTATATGAACTAGGATACATGTTCAATACAGTGTACATAAATGTAGTACATGTTCTGTGATCATAAAAGCAAACAAAACAACACCCATCCACACTGTTTCTGAGCAAATCCCAAAATCGTGTACATTGTACATTCAAACCAGTTCATTTGCCAGGATGAGTGGTTACTTGAAAAACAGACTGTCCAAATGTTTTAATAAAAAAACTTTTTGATCTGATGTGCCCTAACAACATTGATGTATTGTATCATATGCCCTGTAAAGTACCGCTGCTAAATACAGCATGTTGTGTCAAGCCTTTTAAGGACTTTCCTCTTCACTTTCTCACTGAATATATTGACAACATTTGTTGACCCTTGACATTTCTAAAGGTGTTTGTTTATGTGTTTTTGAATAGAGGAACTATTCATGATGTATCCATGTACATTCTCATGCAGAGAATTGTTTAATAACACATACATTAGCTTTTTTAGGACAGCCACAATATCTGATCAGTGACTCTACAAAACAAATATAATACTAGAATTTGTATTTGTTCACAGAAGCAATCCTAAGATTTATAACATTGTTATTGTGTCAAGGAAAGGGCATTATGCTTACAAAATTATTTTTGAGGTTAACAAATTGAACATGTTTACTTTTTTCCTGAAAAAAAAAATCAGGGTTAGGGCGAGACATGCTTATGAATCAGATATTTTGTTGGGAAGATATTCCACATGCTAATCTTAGTCTTACAACTTTGTCCTATTTGCCTATCATATAGCCCGCCCTAAACTAAGCTAATTTCGTCAAAGCCAGGTTGTGAAGATTGTCCATGATTGTAACGAAACATGTTCGTACAACATGTCAAACAGTATGCTCCCGGCTTGTGGGGAAATACTAATAGCTTGTTATTCATACATGCTTTTTACAATAAAAACAGGGGCATGTGGCTGTAACAAATCTGATTGGTACAATCAGATTTAATTTTAAACTTTGTATAATCATAATAATGATCAGTAAGCACTAAATTTTATTTCATGAAGATCATGGCACTGTGAAATGCATCAAAACATTCAGATAGAAAATACCCTATAGTGTGTGATTTAAAGGAAAATAATTAAAATTATGTAAAAATGGAAATAAAAGCTTTCTAGTTGGGTTTACTACACACCAGCATGTCAGTATTTCCATCAACATTGGAAACCCGAATGGTTTCTGAAAAGAAAATTTTATGAAATAATATTGCTTTCTCCTGAATAACACGGGTCTGATACTTTATAAGATTAAGAACCATGCTGAGCTTATCTAACTATGGATAAGATCAATAAATCCACATCTTTAAATTGAATTGGGATTTTCTAACCTTCAGTAATTTTTTGCATCTGTTGAATTTCCTGAATGATTAGATTGATTTTGATTTATTTTGTTTCCCTTTCAGGTGGTTTTGCCTGTGTTCCCGTCAAAGCAAAATGCCACCACTTTGCCCTCAGCGGGTGTTTGTCAAACGAGCAGGATTTGGCAGTATGTAAAGAGATCAAAATAATGGTGAGGAAAAATGAGAATAAAGGAATAGTTGAAAAGAAATGTGTTTATGTAGTTTAGAAAAATTTAAAAGAAATATTTCTCAAAACATGAAAGGTTATTATCAAACATGGTTTAACAGTAATAAATTAATTTTTCCAATCATTTTATAACAAATACATCACAAATCGCCATTTTGCCTATTGTTGCTGAAGACTAAGTTCCCTAAGACAACCCAATATGATTGGCCATTATTTCATTTGTTGCATTCTCGATTACATGTACAGTAAATTGACATGTTTCATATAATATTGTCTATTGTATAAAAAATATACATCAGGATCTATATGATACATACACTTGCACACTTCATTGTATGTAGAATACAAAAAATAACAAAATGAAACAATTCTTTTCCAATAATCATGATAATAATTCCATCAAGGACATTTCCCCAGTGACCTCATAAGTCCTTTTCTAATCTGATAATTGATATTCAGAAAACATGTCCTGTGCACTTGTCAAAGAAAGTGTTTAAAGTTATTTATGGAAATCCAGAAACTCTCACAGTGTCTTATATTCCCGAGACTCAGAGCAAAACCATCTCTGTTTGATAAACAACTTCTCCATGATGTCCCAGCTGAGCGTTAGGGTAACAAGCAGAGATATAATGCATTTGATGTATGCAGTTGCAGCTAGCTATTCTCCCAGGGTATATTGGTTTAGTTGGATGGAGATCTGTAGGTAATTCTATATGATGTTGCAGGTTAATTTCTTCATTGAATTCCACCTATTTGACATCTACTCTATTACTCTTTGGTTTTGTCATATTACATTTGCACAAGTACAAATTTGTGCACTTTATTTTTGAACAACATGTACTTATATACATCATGTATGTTGCAAACAGGGCTATTCGGCTCAATAAATATGCCACACATGATGTGCTTTTACTTTATTTATTTCTTCCTCTCACACATTTAAATACATGTTATGTATAATTCAATAATTGTGTTTATCTTGCAGAGCTAGTTTGACTGGTCATAAGAACATTGTACCCTACATTGATTCTAATATTACTAAGGCAACACTGGTGTAATGAGGTGCTAATTCTCATGGAATACTGCAGAGGTTTGTATTTTATATCAAATAATCATGACAGTTTTGTCTCTAATCAACATAGCACATATGTGCATTCAGAGTGGATTGGTTGGGACTTAAATCCCACTCACTAGTAAAGACATCTTAACCATGCAACCACTGAACTTGCCTGATAGTGATAACGGTTGGCTAGGATGTTTTCCTCTCAAAACAGTGCTAAGCATGGCGGCTGAAACAATACATAATAATGCATTACATGTATATGAATACATCTTCTGAGTTTCCCAATACTTAAGCCGTTAATATTGCAATGTGAATCTATTATCAATACATTTCAGTTAGTAATAAATCAGGGTGATGTATTTACTTTATATGCCAAAATAATCACTTTTAAATGTTTTTGGGTGACATTATTGATGAACAAGTCATGAACTTATTCCTTGATACATTGTACATGTGTACAGGTTTGATATGTTGATTACACATGTACATGTACAATATACATACAAGAAACTGTTGACAAGGAACTGTGTAATTTGATCAAATGAAACTTAAACTAGCTTGACTGAAACTGTTTCTGGTGATATTAAGACATATGCAGGAAGTTATTCTATTCCCTTAGAAACATTAAGGAAAGTCAATATTCATGAAGGAAGTGCGTAGTGAAGGTTTGTTATTATATATATTTTTAATTGGAATAAATCTTTATCCCACTAGACAGTTTTAAAGTTATTTTGGGTTGAGAAGCTAAATTGTAACTCATATGTACAGTATCATTTAGTCATGTGCATTATAACCTTTAAATTATTTCAAAAGCAATTATAACAAGCTTCATTACGACCCTTTTTGAAGGATGACCTCACCCAAAACCCAAAAAATTTTTTTGCTAAATGTTTTTAACATTTTTTTTTTAAAAATTGTCAATATAC